>JASTWK010000615.1:0-62500 GCA_030770225.1 Temnothorax unifasciatus
ATAGTAATCTGAAACAAAAACAGTATATTTAATAAAATAAGGCATATCTTTTACCATATCTTATTCTTAAATCTAGATAGCGATATGTATAAAACCGAACTTACCTGACTGCTATAATAAAGGCATCAATGTTCTACAGCAATCTGAAACAAAAACAAGAGATTTAAGGACAAAATTAAGTATAAAATTTAATAATAGCATAGGATGTAATCCAATAGAAATCTAAAACAATAACAAGAAAACAGTGAGATATTTACATTTAAGATGGCTCGATTAATATTTCACAAATGTTCCATTTATTTAAAAATACTGTGGTATTATTAATTTTCAAGATTGTTTTATAATATTGTGTAAAACTTTATTTCCTTAAATACTTAAAGTTTATTGAAAGTTTATTATTTATCGAAGAATTTAATTAAATTTTGTTAAAATAGTTTATCTGATATAGATTTTAAGTTGAAAAATATGAGTTATGAAATATGCGTACCATAGATACTTGCAATACAAAATGTAAATAGTTATATATTTTTTAAAATAACGATACATATAAAGCCAATCTTACCTGACTGCTGTAAAAGGCGTTTATGTTCTATGGCAATCTGAAATAAAAACAGTACATTTATGAATAAGGTAAACGGTTACTTTATCTTATTCTTAAATCTAGATAACAATATGTATAAAACCGAACTTACTCGACAAAAGCAATAAATTTAAGAATAAGCTAAGGTAAACCTTATTTTATTCTTAAATCTAGATAGCGATATGTATAAAACCAAACTTACCCAATTGCTATAATAAAGGCGTCTATGTTTTACGGCGATCTGAAACAAAAACAATAGATTTAATATGTTAAGGTAATTTTTACCTTAAATATAGATAGGTTGTGACCGGACGATGTCACTTGAAGGCACGGATCACGCGTTATGGTTTCCTCTTTCACGGTCGCCACTCGGTTTAACCTATAACTACCGAGAAGGTCGGAGGACTTCGTATCCTTTTCTAACTATATGTTTTTATGTTTCAGATGGACGCCCAGGATGGACCGTCGATGCTGCTTTGGCTCCCCGGATCCTCGCTTTACATCGCCTACCGAATCACCAGATGTCCCTAATTATCACTAATTACTCGCTAATACTCTTTCTCTGTTTCAGCTCCTGCCCCGGATGGATCACCGCTGCTGCTGGACTTCCCCGGATCCTCGCTTTACATCGCATACCGGATCGTCGCTGGACCACGATAGATCATCGCCGATGGACAAGGTAAGTACGAGGTGAGTATGGGTAATTGTGTAATTAATGTTGAGACTTTTGTTTAAGAATAATAAATTCTTTAATTGTAGCTTATTCTTCCAGCACTACAAGCCGTTTGACAATCGTCGTACTTATGCGTCACAATAGATTCGCTATAAGTCGTACAATTATTTATCACTCGGTTATACAATGTTCGTGTTCACAATGAACGTCGGAGTATTCGGTGGTGATATACGATAATTAACACTGTCCGTACAATATGTCGTAGCCGCGTAACACGATGTCCGCGGTTGTAGTATACTCGATACGTACTTCCCGAAATTAATAAAGTATCCGAATTTCAACTCGTCGTTATCGGCTAACACTCGATCGTAATGGCAACTGTGTGCCTCTCGCTATTGTAGAGCGAGATAGTTTAACGCGCGGATACGCGGGAGTTCCCGGTTGTTAAGTATAACACGTATGCTTGTGAGAGCGGAGTGAGACGCGTCTGTTCGCTACGGCTATACCCGAGAGACTGCCAAGAGTGGCGCGGCTCGCGCTGGCTCCCCATCGCGGTATATTGCCCCCACTAGCGGGTTGTTTTCGCCGATTGGCGTGACGTCACAACTTTCTCTTTCTGTTTTTGCGTGTTATTGGCCGCGATCCCATAACACGCCGCGTGAGAGTCACGCCCGTTCCCGATGACGACCTACGCAGTGTTCGCGGATGGAAATTTCCGCTCGCGGTACCATGTACGAACTTCCCTCTCTCGGTGCCGCTGCACCAGGTTTTCGCTTTCGCTGTTTCGCGCGCGCCGTTGACGCCGACCCGTGCGCATCCCTCCGGGGATGCTCCTGATGCCGTTTCCGGGCCGTTTCCCAGTAGATGATGTCCGGGTGCGTTGGCGGTCGTCGGCCGTTGACGCCGACCTCTGCGCACCTGTTTGTTGGTGCTCCTGATGCCGGTTCCGGGGCGACTTCCTGCAGAAGTCGTCCGGGTTCGTTTCTGGACGTCGGACGTTGACGCCGACCCCATGGTCGTGTGTCCCACGTTCCGGAGAAGCGGTTTTTTGCCTCCCTTCCCGTGGAAGACGTCTCCTTGGCGGATTCGAGAACCCGTGGTTCGGCTATGACGCTGACCCCTTGGGCGCTTGCCCCAGGTGTCAGGCAAGTGGTTCCTGGCCTTGTTCTCTGTAGATGAGGCTCCGCTTGGGAGTTCGGAATTCCGTCGGCCAATGATGGCGCCGACCCGATGGTCGCGTGCCCCAGGTGTTAGAGAAGCGATTCCGGCCCCTTTTTCCCGCAGATGGCGTTCTGCTTGGGAACTAGGAATTCTGCGGCTCGATGATGGCGCCGACCCGATGGTCGTGTGCCCTAGGTATCGGGTAAGTGAATCCTACCTCGTTTCCCCGCGGATGATGCTCCGTTAGGGAACTAGGAGTCCCGTGAGTTGGCGATGGCGCCGACCCTCTGGTCGCGTGTCCCAGGTGTCTGGGGTTCGGCTGCTGCCCCTGATTCCCGTGGAAGATGTCCCGTTTGGGAACTAGGAGGCCGTTGGTCCTTTAACGACGCCGACCTCGCAGCTGGATGTCCCAGGTCCTGGGGAGGCCATTGGTGGCCTTTGTTCCTGGAGATTGCCGCGGTTCGTTTTTGTCGCATGCGCGTGTCGCCTTTGGCGCTCAAAACTAAAATGGGTTTGGCGATCCGCAGGCTTACAACGTAAACTTAAATGCAAAGAATAGAAAGAAAATAAACGCGGAACGTCCGCTTGCGGACTTAGTCTCAGCGACGGTGAATAGAACGTAAAATGATTATTGAGACGCGGTTATCTTAAGTGCTAGCTTATCGACTAAGGGATATCTTTATTGTTCTTACAAACTAACTTAATCTAGGTGTTGGGCGCTCCGCGCGCCGTCCATCTCCTTCTCTAATCCGCGTCGGACTCGTCACTTGATGGGCTGAAAAACTCGTCGGAGGGCGGGTCGATCCTGCCCTCCGGCACCGGGATCCAATGTATCGGGGGCTGGATTTCTATACCCGGGCTCCCCGTATAGTCCCACTCGATTTCGGGCCCCGGTGTCCCTATCACCGACGCGTCGGGTGTTCCCGGGACGCGCTCGTCCCCTAGGAGTGCCGCTGCTTCGCCCGCGCGTGTCGTGCCCGCTGGCACCGCGATTCGTTCGATTACGACTCTCGGTGAGCCGCGCTGTCGCACGGCCGACCTTGGGGAGAGCGGTCGCAAGGTATATGTATAAAACATAAAACAAACTTACGTGACTGCTATAATAAAAGCGTTCTATGTTCTACGGCGATCTGAAACAAAAGTAATAGATTTAAAAATAAGATAAAATAATCTTTAGCTTATTCTTAAATCTAGAAACCTACGATAACAAAATATACAAATTATTTTTCTTAAAACATAATGATACGTAAAAACCGAACTTACCTGACTGCTATAATAAAGGCGTCTATGTTCAATGGCAATCTGAAACAAAAGCAATAAATTTAATATGTTGATGTAATTTTTACTTTTTCTTACTCTTAAATATAGATAGGTATACGTATAAAATATAAAACAAACTTACCTGACTGCTATAATAAAAGCGTTCTATGTTCTACGGCGATCTGAAACAAAAGCAATAGATTTAAGAATAAATTTTCTTAAAAATACTAAAGAGCATTGTTAATTTATCAGGTTCCTTTGTAATTTAAAACTTAGTTTTTTACCAAAAATAAAGGTTTATTATTGTTCTTCGAAAAATCTGTTTTACATTTTATTAAAATGTTTTACGTCATTGAATATAAGTTGAAATATGCGTACCATAGAAACCTGCAACAAAATAGAATATATTACATTTTTTTGTAAAAACAGCGATACGTATAAAACTAAACTTACCTGAATGCTATAACAAAGGTGTCTATGTAGGCTCATTCTGTGGCGATCTAAAACAAAAACGAAAGATTTCAGAACAAAACTAACAATAAGTAAAGGATGTATTAAGTAAGACAATAATATCCGCGTAAGTTATCCAGTAGTGATCTGAAGCAGAAGAAATAGAAAAGCATGATATCATCATTACCATTTAAGATTCCTTTCCTAATACTGTATAGAAGTTTTGTTTTTTAAGGCTTCTGGGCTCTCACCGCGGCCATGTTGGATCGTGACGTCAGAGGCGAGAGATGACACTCTGAGAATTCTTGCATGCCATTTCCAAATAAAAATATATTTGCATAAAATAATACTTAGATCACTTCAGCACACTTAAAAAATACTCCCTTTCTGGGGGGGGGGGGGGGTAAAATGCCTGCATGACTAGGCTTCGTATTACATTTATTTTACGGTTATGTATTAACTGTCAAGGGAAAGGGACAGTTCGAAGTAGTGTGGACACTTTTAAAGTGTGCTGAAATGATCATAAAGGTATTATTTTATGCAAATATCTTTTTATTTGACAATTGCATGCCAGAATTCTCAGTGTATCATTTTATGCAAGTATTATTTTATGCAAATATCTTTTTATTTGGCAATTGCACGCCAGAATTCTCAGCGTATCATTTCTCTGACATCACAATCTAACATGCGGCAGCGACGAGTACCTAGGAGCTTTAAATATTCAGATTCTTCAGATGCTCAAAATATTGTTTATCAAAGAATTTATTTGATTTTTGTTGATTTAGTTACCTGAGAGATTAGACATAAGTTGAAACATGCACGGTATAGAAACCTACAACACAAAATTATTATACTTTTGTTGTGACTACATGACTATGATCATATAGTCATTGCGTGGCTTCTAGACCAATTAATCGTAAAGCAACCATCAGTGTTAACGGATAGCGTGAGATTTAGTCATTATATTTAATCGCTGAAGATGGCTTCAATTACAGTCAAAACGTACGAATTTATACTATTTATTTCAGTTCATTTTCAATAATAATTAAACATTTAAAATTAATTATTATAATAAAGAAATAAAAATTTTTAATAATAATTAAAAAGGTTATTTTTACTCATGATCCATGCACCAATACCATGTTGTAGTCTCAGGTCCTCTCTTAATATCGTATTGTTGTAATATATTATTGTAATTTCAATTTTGGAATCTGGAGTTAACTATAATTTTTATGGATTATTTTCAATAATGCTTTAATTTTGAAATATTTGATTGTTCCAATTTTTGGGACACACTGTATATACATCTATGTTAATTATTTAAAAAAGCTGCTTTTTTACTCCCGTCGCGTTCTTTCCTAAATTATGTTTATTGTTCTTTTTTATTTAATCAAAATTTTAGTACTTTATTAAATTTCTAGCAGAACTGTTTCTTTTACAAAAAAATTTATTTTATTTTAATTAAGTATTTTTATTTTGTACTGTTACCTCTTTAATTCTTTGTGATTAAAATAATTCTTTGCAATATTATAATTGTTAAGGAGAATTAAAGCTACTACCACTTGGGTTGAAATAGGAAGATGCTTGAATGGGTATACAAAAATACGTACCACTTGGGTTTTATTTTTTAAAAGTAGTTGCACAAATTATTTTTCGAAGTAATATAGGTATACATGTATTCTCTTTGTAATTGGCGCAATTAAAAATTATATATATATATATATATATTTTTTTTTTTAAATACATATCACTTGGGCTAAATAAGGTAACGCAACTTTGTGATACAATTAATAATTTTAAGAAAAATTAAAGCTGCTACTATTACTTGGGTTGTTTAATAACATACACTGCGCATGTATTAAGCGCCTTTTTTATCTTTTTAAAAAGGTAAATAATACCTTTACCTAATTGTTAGAATACTAACAATAACATGCAAAAAGTCTTTTTTAAACATTTTAAACATTTCTATACATATATAGATATTGGCGATATAAAGGTTGTTTTGACAACTGTTCTTAATCATAATTAAGAACACAAAATCATAGTTTTGACAATATTTGTCACGGTCAAAGTCATTGAAGCTGATTTCCTTATATTAAATAAATTTTTTAAATAATATTAAAAATTACGAATGGATTTCAATAAGACTCACTTCTTCCATAGTAAGAAATTCAATCACCGCCCTTGTCTGTTACACGTATCTAAAACACAGCAGTTTGAACTATTCGTGTGACACACTAACGTAACTGATTACAACACCACTCAATATAATATAACTATAGACTTCAAGTAATAACTATCTCAATGAAACGCAAAATTTTCTATAGCGCCGGATTCGAAAGAAAAGAAATTAGGAGGCATTATTTTTGTACCGACCTACGTATATATGTAGATTTTGGCGGTATAAAGGTTGTTTTGACATCTAATCGTAAAAGCTATTATACTGTTTTAATTAGACGTCAAAATAACCTTTTTGTCGCTATAAACTATATACATACTATTTTTTTTCGTTATTCCGCAGTTTTTAATATAATGTATAAAATCTTATATACACTTAAAATACCTTGTAGAAATTTTATATTTTAAGTTTTTGATCTATCTTTTGCATAAGAAATTAACCCTTTCTTGTTATACTATAATTTCAGCAAGAAATAGTATGTATATGGTTTATAGCGACATAAAGGTGTTTTGATGACTAATTCAAACAGTATAACGGATGCTTTGACAACTAGTTGTCAAAACAATCTTTATACCGCCAAAATCTATGTATATTATACACGACGTGTCGTCAAAACAACCATTATAATGCTGCAAGGTGTACATCTTATATACACTGTAGTCAAAACTGCCAAATTACGGAAGAAGTAGTCGAAACTGCCGTTCTGTACATTTTTTAATTTTACTTGAAAACTAAGAAGAATTTTAAAAAAAACCTTTTAGCACGTTATTCCTATGGTAATGGTACAAATTCGTAAAATGGATTCTTAAAGCTAAAACTTTGCTCTATCAAGTGGTATAATCGCTAATTTTTTCATAAAGATTTTTGGATACATTACAAGTGAGTAAAAATAAGAAAGTAAAAAATTGCAATTTTTTATTTTTACTCACTTGTAATGTATCCAAAAATCTTTATGAAAAAATTGGCGATTATACCACTTGATAGAGCAAAGTTTTAGCTTTAAGAATCCATTTTGCGAATTGCGGTACGATGATTTTTAACGGAGTTATGAGCAATCAAAGTCAAAATGCTCATTTCTTATTCAATCCGCGATAAACTCAGTAACAAAAAATCGTAGAAATTCAAAAAAAGATTTTGTAGGGAAAACTTCGAGCTTTCACAATGAAAAGTCAAAAAATTTCGCAGGATTTTTTTGGGCACGTGACAAGCCCACAAAGTGAGAAGAAAATTTTCCATTTTGTCCAAGTCGTGATTTTCTATATGTAAAAATTACCAAACTCACAGAAACTAAAAGAAAATAGTGATCTTCTGAAAGTAGAGATTTCAAGCTTTAAAACCCTTTTTTAAAACTTAAATTTCGTTCATTTTTAACAAAGATACAGTTGCTCAAATTTTGCCTAATTTTTTAAAAAATTTAAGTGTTCCTTTAATTTTTGTGAGGAGTGTATATTAATATGTGAATTAATAGAATTAAATAAAATCAATTAAATTTGTATGAATCAAACGTTTAACAAGAAATTATTGTAAATCGTAAAATTACACATCATGTAAACTATAATTCTGCTAAAACAATATAATACATGAATTGGACTATATCGAAAATTTTTAAGCATTAAGTGTTACATTCGTAACTGATACTTCATTTCTTATTGTAATTCTGCTTGATTTCCTGTTAGCAGATTACACAATGATCAAAAGATACATGTTACATTTATTCAATTCAATCGACATCTCATGTTTCATTCTGGATGTTTATTTAGCGTTTTAGTTCAGGTTATGAAAGATCTATAAGTAATTGTTCCAAAACTTCGAATTACGTGCTTTTATAAACGCTTGTAACTGCTTGTTAACAACTGGCCTTAACGGTTTATTCGGCTCCCATTTTAACACACATGGTGCGACAACGTTGAATTTTTGTCTGGAAAGGCTGAGCAATGCAGATATTATGCCCTCTTGTCGATCGTGTGAACCTGTTTAAAAATGAATCAGATCACATATGTATATTATATCACACACATACACACACGTTATGTTGCATAATAAAAATTAACTTTTCATACAAAACGAAGGTATCACCTTGGCCAGATTTGATGAGGTCACAGAGCTGTTCATTAATCTCACTAATTTTCACGGCATTGTCTTCATTTTCCGATGTAAATGCGCGCAGAAGCCTTCCTGTAAATATATAATAGTATTTGATCTAATATTATATATTTTTGAATGATCGGGTTTGTTAGATTGGGCATGTATTACTGAATTTTTCGACACGTGCAATTATTTGAACACGTCTTCCGAGATTTCATTTTTCCGATATTCCTCCGACATAATTGTATATATTTTCACCATCATTAACCTCAGTGCTGATTCAATATCTAGAAGGCTCTTCACATATGTCCACGATGCATCTTGCCAAGACGATGCTATCTGTCACAAAGACTTGCGTATATGGCATGATATAATACACCTGCACGGAAAATATTTCTCTATATTTATTTACATACAACAAACAGTTAAGTCTATAGGCACGAGGAAAAAGCGGGCCTCTGTTCACATTTAACGTTCATGATGATGATATTTGTGTTATGCACGATGCTTCTGTCGAAATCGAGGAATCACATGCCGGAAAAGTTTTACTTAGGTATTTTTCATTAAAAGAATACTTTGTATAATTCTCTTTTATGTTATTTTTTAATTTTTTTTATTAGATCATGGTACAAGATGAACAAACACATTTTTCCAGTGAGTAGATGGGAACCTTTTGATCCAACGAAAAGTTACAAGTATACAGTGTCCGATAAAAATAGGAAGAAAGATACAATTTGATAAACTTAGATTCAACGAATTGTCCAATTTCTTTTAAAGGATTCAGATTCAAAGGACTGTAAATATTGTAAATATTTGTTTCATCGTACAATTAATTCATTATACAACAGATTGTAATGTGTATATATATTTTAAAGACTGTGATTTTAATTCATTCAGTTATGTGATAATATTTAATTCATTTACTCGATTATGTAGCTCTACTAAATTACAGTCCTTTGAATCTGAATACTTTAAACGTAATTGGACAATTCGTTGAATCTAAGTTTATCAGATTCTGTCTTCCTATTTTTATCTGACACTGTATACTTGTCGTAACCTTTCATTGGATCAAAAAATTCCCATCTACTTGCTGGAAAAATGTGTTTTTTTCTTTCATACCATGATCTAATGAGAAATAACATAAAAGAGAATTATACAAAGTATTCTTTTAATGATAAGTACCTAAGTAAAACTTTTCCGGCATGTGATTCCTCGGTTTCGAAAGAAGCATCGTGCATAACACGAATATCATCGTGAACGTCAATGTGAACAGGGGCTCGCTCTTTCCTCGTGCCTAATTGCAATATTACATACATTAAAATAACATGCCAACATTGTGCTATTACTTCATAAGTTTTATCATTTAGTATATTTACCTTAGTTACAATAAAATCGTAAAACGTATAACGGTGCCGTAATATAAGAACCTCCTCAACATATATTAACTGATCTGCCATTACTGTTTTACTTTAAGCTCGCTGAATTTACGCCTCAGAACTTCTAAACATCTCTGAAGAAGCTGATAGATAGAATTACCTGTATCTGAAAATTTAATTTATGCAGCAGAACATTATACATCACACCAATGTTACTCCAAAAGTGACACTGGAGTATCTCTAAATCACTGAGACATTCACCTTTCTTCATTGTAACACTCCGACGATGGCCAGATCCATCCCAATAACTGAATGTGACCTCAATTTCTTCTTCCTTCAACGCGTTCTGCTTTTTACCCTATTCTTGCCTGAATTCTTCTCTAAGTTTATTTTCGTCCTCCTCCCTTTCCTTATCCGGCAAGAAACTTGTATCTACATCTGGATTTTTCTTAATCTTCTTAATCGCAGGGCCATCAGATTGCACATTTTCTACGAGGATTTTTCGGCATTGTCTTCGTCAGAAGACATTTCAGCTTCATCTTCGTCTTAAATCACATAACATTCAGAGCATTGGGTAGAAATCATATATATATATATATATATTCACGTCAAACCGCATATATAACATCGTGTTATTTTTACATTTAGGAAAATTATTTCGCGTTAAACTTGCATACATAGGGAACTTTCCAGCAAGTGACACAAGCCGACACAAACGTTCGTTCTATCTTTCTTTTTTGGCAATGAGTAACAAAGATAAAACGATACCTGTGTCGACTTGTTGTCGCTTGCTGGAAAGCTCCCATAAGTGAATCTCGCGTTTTATGTAAAATTTGTAAGAACCCGGTAATCTAACCTATACTACGTTTACGCGAGCGTTACTTAATTCTGTAGTAACTTACGAACAATACGATAATTCCTCCGCATAAACGGGAGTTTTATAGTAACTACGATGATATCGTTCGTATAAGTTACTACAGAAGTAATATTCACGTAAAGGTAAACTATTATAATTCCTGTCACATGCACTTAGTCGCGTAAAAAAGTCACGGTGCGGTCTCGCTTCGCGTCGTATAACAATAGGATAATTACATGTAAATATGAAAAAATTACCTTAAATCAGAAAAAATATTAATTGTCGCGTCGCGTGTAAAGAGTCACGGTCGGTCTCGCTCCGCGCGTACTTGACGTGGGACTTTTTTTTTGTTAGATCCCTCGGATGAGGGAAATTTAAGTGCCGTCAGCACCACCTTAGGGCTATATGACACTGTGTATATATATGAGTGTATGTGTAACTGTGTGTTTATGTCCGCGATGTAGTGAACTCGGTAATGCCGTGGGTGCGTTAGGCCCAAGAAACTGCGCGGATCACTTCCCCCTGCGGCCACTTGACGTGGGACACTACCGTGTTAGGTTAGGTTTTAACTGTGACAGCGCGCTGTCCGCACTGTCCGCGCTGTCTGCACTGCACTGCACTGCACTGCACTGCGATACTAACGCCGTTAGCCGCCAGTGTCGAAAAAGTGAAAGTGACATTTCTCTGTTATACGTATGTTATTAAAATGTTACAATCGGCGTTCGGCGTTAGGAGTATCTTAATATAAAATTTTCACATTTCGACTTCTGCTCGCAATATCTCCGCTCGTAGGGCACGTAGCGGAAAAATGAAAAGAACGGACCCCCCCCCCCCCAAATCGACCCCAAGCTATCGATCAAGCCTATTTAGAACTTGATCCGTTCACTCGTTATCGAGATCTCAACATCTCGAGTACTTGCAAATCGTCGCGTCGCGTAAAAGAGTCACGGTTGGTCTCGCTCCGCGTGTACTTGGCGCGAGACACTACCGTGTCTCTTGATATGTTAATATAAAATTGAAAAATGGTCGTCAAAACTGCCATTGGACATATATCCCAGATAGCGCAAGGACGTCCATTGTACGTTCAGTGGACATCCGCTTTTGGACATTCGGACGTCCATACAAAGTCCAAATAAGGTCCGTCGGACGTTCTATGTACGTCCCATGGACGTCCATTTGTCACAACTTTGTACGTCCGCAGATTGTTCAAAACGTACCCAATTTTGGACCTATAATGGATTGCTTTTGAACCTATTTTGGACATCTTTTTTAATTGTGAATTTTAATTAAAAGTTACACGCAGAAAATTTTTCTCGAAAATACAAGTATACACGAACGAAGTAAATACCATACTAATCTTGCATGGTTAGGATATAGTCATAATATGCAAAAGATTTCAAGAAAGTATAGGAAATTTAGAGAGCAAAGAATAAAACTATACGCAGAAGTAAATATTTCTACCAAGTATGAGACTTGAGAACGCTGTAGAAACCCTGCCGAGCTGCCCTAGATATAGAGGTCGATGTTGAACCTTAATTGCGCGAAAGTATACCGGCAATGCGCCGCGCAGCGGGTGCGAGCCGAACCCTCTCGCCGCGCAAGCCCGCGTTGTCGCTCGCACCGCGCGCCTTCCGTCGTCCACGATCGTGTGCAATCGAGTGGCCTCCGCGTAAGCAAGTCGCGCCGAGCTCCGGGGAGTCCGGAGGAACGACGGGGAAACCGTATGCGTTGTGTTTATTGTCGTTATTCGCGGATGTTTACAGTTGGCATGTTAAATGGCAATGGAAGTGGCGGAAGTGTCCAGGGTGGCGTCCGCCGATGCTACCTCGCCGGGGGCCCAGGGCGGACCCACGACCCTCGCGAGCAAATCGTCGCCGTCGCCGTCGCCGTCGCGTCGCCGCGCGTCAGCGACGACGCGCGACCGACGACGAGCGACAGCGCGACGACCGAGGGACCTATGGCATGCCGTTTTACTTTTTAATAGCAAACATTTTTAATATACAAATAAAAACTAATTCTCCGATTTAAAATAAAGAGAAAAATGGTTTAGAGACATTATTATTATGTCTAGGCATAAAAATAATTAATTAAAATTATATTGCGACAAAAATTTAATTCTAAAAGCATAGAAGAATATAGGAGAAATTTTTTACTTTCAATAGCATAAATAATATTGTACTCGATATAAAAGTTTCGAAAAATAATTGTCTAAGAAAAATTGCGATTTTTATTAATGAATTAAAATTATGTCTAGACATAATAAAAATTGAACGAATTAAAATTATGTCTAGACATAATAAAAATTCGGAATTATTTTTATGTCAAGCCATAATTTTAATTCATCTAATTTTTATTATGTCTAGACATAATTTTAATTCGTCCAATTTTTATTATGTCTAGACATAATTTTAATTCATACAATATTTATTTTGTTCGACAATTATTATTAAATTTGAACATATAATTTTAATTCATCCAATTTTTATTATGTCTACACATAATTTTAATTCAGCCAATTTTTATTATAATTTCGCATTTTTATTATGTCTAGACATAATAAAAATTGGCTGAATTAAAATTATGTCTAGACATAATAAAAATGCGGAATTATTTTTATGTCTAGACATAATAAAAATGAATTAAAATTATGTCTAGACATAATTTTAATTTATCCAATTTTTATTATGTCTAGACATAATTTTAATTCGTCAATTTTTATTATGTTTAGACATAATTTTAATTCATTAATGAGAATCGCAATTTTTCTGAAGACAATTATTTTTTGAAACTTTTATATTGAGTATAATTTTATTTATGCTATTAAAAAGTAAAACGGCATGCCATACACGCTACGTTTCGACCGCAGATTTTGGTCCTTTTCAAGCGTATAACCACTCACAAATATTAATTAATATATTAATAAAACGTAGCGTTTTTTGATCATTAAAATTCGCCAGTTGGATCGATCATAATACCTTTGCTAATTGTTAATTGTTCACTGGCGATTCAAGTTTTCTGTTTTTTTGTTTTTAATTAAAAGTATTTAAACAACATAATTATTTGATTTTTGTTTAATCATTTATCTGTATTTTATAAAAAATATTTTTCATAAAATACAGATAATAAACGACTGTAAACAAAAATCAAATAATTGTGTTTTTTATCGCTAAGTGTTGAATATACAATAGTTCATAAAAAATGTGATTTTTTGATGTTAACTAATATTTTATTAATTGGATGCTACACAATAAGCTTTGGTAACTAAACAGTCTATTATAAAACTATATTATATAGTGACATTAGACAATATATATATATATATATATATATATATATATATATATATATATATATATATATATATATATATATAATATATATATATATATATATATATATATATATATATATATATATATATATATATATATGGAAGTATGTTCCGGGACTGTTTACGTTTTCTAAAGTGTACAGTCATGGAATATACCAATATAAAATATAAAAGTCCCGGAACATACCTCTGGACCTACATAAATATATGAAGTTCTCTAATATATACATAAATGAATACAGGGTGTTTTGAATTGAATGATACAGTCGATTATCTCATCAACCGATGATTTTATTGAAAAATGTTTCAGACAAAAGTTACATGGATTGAGATACATGATGAAAATATGAACTTGACCTTGAGTGACTTTTCAAAGTCACTCAAGACAAGGTAACTATTGGACGTTGTTATCTGGAACGCTCTCAGATACGGCGGGATGGGCAGCAAATAACTAATTCTGTATTCTTGATACTCTAAATACGTTTATTTTAATATCACTCTCAAAGACCGACTTATCACGTCTACGAACGAAGCTCGTCTGAGCACGAAGATGGTCGAGACTTAAGTGGCGCACGCGGCGACCGCACGCACGCGTGGCGCTCCGAGGCGCGCGTCACACGGGCGCTGCCCTCTCAAGTTGGCGGGAGCACGTCGCTCGTTCAAAGCTCATCTCATCATAGTAACATTAAATTTAAAAAAAACCTCCTATTTTTTATTGCGTATTCTTATAGCCCTTGTCGAGACGTTTTCAAAACTCAATACTAAAGCTCCTTTTCGTTAAGACTTTTCTGAAATATTTTAATTTTTGTCATGATTTTTTTATTATAAAATATGAAATATTTTGTAAAATATTCACTTTTCAATGACTTTACCTTAATATTTTTATACATAGAATAATGAAAAAAACCGATTGTTGTAAAAAAAAACAGAAAAAATTATTTTGAAATTTCTATTGCATTTTGTAAACGCATTTAATTTTACAAAATTGCAAATGTAGAAGTTAATATTATTATTCGATTCCATTCATTATCCTACGTATAAAAGTATCAAGGTAAAGTCATTGAAAAGTGAATATTTTACGAGATATTTTATATTTTATATTTAAAAAATCATAACAAAATTTAAAACATCTCAGAAAATTCTTAACAAAAAAGAGCTTTATTATAGTGTTTTAAAAACGTCTCGACAAGGGCTATAAGAATATGCAATAAAAAATAGGCGGTTTTGTTTAAAAAATTCAAGGTGACCTTGTCCTGACTTTGAAAAGATCACTCAAGGTCAAGTCCATATATTCATTATGTGTCTCATTTTAAACCATGCAAATTTCGTCTGAAACATTTTTCAATAACATCATCAGTTGACGAGATAATCGACTGCATCATTTAAAAAACAAAACGCCCCGTATACAATATATACAGGATAAACCGCATAATGTGATCACCCTAAATTATTCTGTTATTTGTGGACCAATCAAAATTTTTTTGTTACATAATATATACTAAGAGGATAAATTCAAAATCTAACAAATGCTCCTTAAATTTTAAAATAAATTGACTGTTGCAATAATTTGTTAACCAGTATAGTTTAAAGAGACCGTTAGGATGATTATAGTATGTTTTTTATTTGTTGTTTTTATTTGTTGTACAGTTTTTATAGACAAATTAAGGATGTTCTGGCTATAAAAATTTTTATACTTATTATAATGTTATACTTATAAAATACTTTACATCATGTCGCTTTTATATCGTTATCGTGTAATATAAGCCAACTCTTACAAAAAAACATAAATAAAACAATTTATAAATCCACAGTCATTCAAACTAAACTCAATTCGTGAGAAATCTCTCATATATTATGCATTTGGGAATCGGCGACACATGCTAGAATGTGCGATCGTACGAGCCGCGACAGACTAATGCGATTAGACCATTGCCGGCGTGGTGGTTACATGGACATGCACGCGCACGTGGTTGTATGAGATATGCAACGCGCATGGAACAAAATTGTGAAAATAAAATTGTGAAAATACTGTAGTATAATGGAAAAAATAACTATAAAAGTCAAAGAAGCAAATGACTAACGTCATGAATAGCATCAAGCTCGCTTATTAAATTAAAAAAAAAACGTAATATAAATTCTTTAAAGAAACTTATAAATAAAACATAATTATAAATATATAGCCAGTCAAACTAAACTCAATTCGTGAGATGTTATATGTAAGTGTAAGTCGGCAACGCACGCCAGAATGTGAGATTATACGAATCGTGTCAGACCATTGTCATGGCGATTATGTGATAATATGCAAGACGCATGGAACAAACTCATGAAATAAAAATTACAAAAATATTGTGTGAAAAAAACAATATAAAAGTTAAATAAGCGAGTGACTAACATCATAAGTACCAGCAAGTTCGATTATTAACATTAAAAAGAATTTACATCAAATTTTTTCGCTTGTCACAAGTGTGAAAGCGTTTGTCAACCCTCTGGTCCTTGGGAAAAAGCTAATTATATAACGTACAAGCAAACATTGCATCTGACAACATGTGGCGCAGTGTATGTGAAAACTAAACCGATTGACGCATTGTATGATGCACGCATGATATAAAGATCAAGCATTGTGATTATCTGTGCGATTCGCATTAGCTACTTAAATAACCTGAGCTCAAGGGTTATCAAACAGATGAAATAGAAAACGATACAATTGATACGAAATCGATGAATTACGATTTAATTAGCGATATCAACTGTCGCTATACTCATGAATCACGTAATTTATCGGATGACTTATTTATGTATATATGGACGCTTTAAGTTTTCATACGTTTATAACGTTATATTATCAAAAGTAACGATTTCGTTATGTTATAGGACATTTGCTTTTTGTTATGTTATTCTTCTAGAACTCGTAATAAATAATTGACTTAAACGTTCGATTACATTCAAGGACATATAAAAATATGAAGCATATGACGTTATAAAAATATGAAAAAATCTATTGTTGTGTTAATGTTGTATCGCTTATTTTTGTTGGTCATTTATCCATGTCTTCACAGCTGATGCAGATCGATTTTGTAAACAAGGATTTTTTGCAATAACTTCTTGGATCGCTTTCATAGACGGTAATTTTGCGTTTGTTGTGCAATCGGCAAAGTATTTCATGACGATTTGTTTTTCTTTATTTGTCCATCGGACACGTTTAATACGACCATATGGTGGAGCTGTGAAAAAATATTAATAGTATATTAGTGTATAATATTAATATCAATGTACTACATTATTTTTTAGAATATGTACAGTTAAATTAAATATGATTAGTTATATTTAGATATGATATACATGAGTATTTGGTTTTTGTTACGTTCTAAACATATTAACAGAAAAGTTACTGTGGCGGCTGCAAGCGCCCTGACAAGCGGCGCCTCAGCCACCACACCATTACGCGCAACGCGCACCTGCCGAACGGCAACCCGTTATGCGCGTCCTGCCGGGAGCGAGCGCGCCAGCCGGCCGCGCGCGGTGAACACATGTTTACATCGCGAAGATAACAAGCTTTCACCACCAGGCGGCTGAGCTTTCTCGCATTTAGAATTCTACAGCGACGAAATATAAAGGCCCACGGCAAAGGCATCAGCGAATATCTCCTGCAGTGGTCCTCCTGTAAAGGAAGTCACTAATAGCGAGAGTTCTTTTGTTAATCAACGTTGGAGCGCCGACGGAGCCACACGAGGCCGCCAACTTCACGTCCATCGCTGCCGCCGAAACAGCCGGAGCAGCCACAGGACGCCAGTCCTGCGACGTGGAAGCTGATTCGCCTGGAATCGCCGCCGGGATCACTCACCAGGCCTCCTCGGGAACTGCTGACGACGTGGGACATCCGCCTCCGGAGACGCACCTCACCTCGCTTCACCGTGCCGCCGCTGCTCTCGCCTCTTCCGCCGTCGCCGAGCGACCATAGGGCACAGGGGACGCAGACCGTGCCACCGGCCAGAGTCCACCGAGGCCTTCAGGCTCGCCCACGAGCCAACGACGCGGAGGCGCAGACTTCCGGTAGCGAGTGGGAGACCACCGTCGTCAACGAGAGGCCGACCACCAGCGAGAGGAGCATACAGACGGCGTGCACCACCGACACGCGGGCCACACAGACGGACGAGCCGAATCTCCACAGCGCAACGTCTCATACGCCGCCCGGTACACCTCCGGCGTGGAGAAAGTGGGGCCAACGCCAGCCGCTCCACCGTACGACGACGAGACCTTGCCTGGTGTGGAGTGAGCATCGTCCACAGTAGCAGCAGGAAAACGGCCCTTTTCAGGGCCACATAAGAATCCATAAACGGTCCTTCTCAGGGCCACGTCAAACACTTGTAAATACTTGTAAATACATATAGCATCAGAATAAACGCGGTGTATATAGCAAATACCACACTCTCGTCATTCACGGACCTACACGCTGCGCCTCCTTTCCCAACGAGCGAACACGGCCGGCGAGGCCAAGCAAAGTGGCGAGCGACGCCATAGTTACTATTCTTGTCGATATTTACATAAAATATTGTGGATTCGATGTTGACGAGAAAAATGAATAGAAATATACGTTTTGCTTTTTTAAAAGTTTAGTTGACAAATAGTCACTTAAATGAACAAGTTACTGGAATCGTTCAGCTGTATTTTCTCCTATCTTTCTTATTTCTGACTTTATAATTCAAGATGTCTGACGTAGATATTGCCCTAAGTTTATATAAAAATGATTATACGTAATATTCTGTTTCTTCGCACTTTTATGAATGCTTTCTACTGATTTGTTACTATCATTGTGGATACTAGATTTCACTTCATAGAATAGACTTGTGTCATTCTCTACTGAAGTTTCTCCGTTGTCATGACTATTATCTGAATCACCACTTTCGTCGTCATTGACACCCTGTGCTTTCCCTAATACTTGTGACATCCGTACAATATCTCTACTTACAACGGGTTGCTTATAGATTTTTAAACAAGAGTTGTTTGGTTTGAAGGACTCGCGATGTGAGTCATGTCATAGATGTTTTCAAGAAAGGCAACTAATTTCTAAAATAAAACTTGATTTTTTCTTTGAAATAAAAGTTATAAATCTCATCAAGATGTTTTCAAAACACTATAATAATAAAGCTCTCTTTCGTTTAGAGTTTCCTGAGATATTTTAAATTTTGTCATATTTTTAATATAAAATATAAAGTATCTTGTAAAGGGTATTTACTTTTCGATAACTTTATCTTCATACTTTTATACACAGAATAACAAAAGGAATCGATTGTTGTAAAAAAAACAAAAAAAAATTACTATAGAAAATTTGATTGCATTTTGTAAACGCATTTAATTTTATAAAATTATAAATATAAAAATTAATATTATTATTTATTTTTTTTCATTCTACGTCTAAAAATATGAAGGTAAAGTCATAGAAAAGTGAATAATTTAAAATATATTTCTAATTTTATATTAAAAAATGTTATAACGAAAATATCTCAAAAAGTCTTTAACAAAATAAAGCTTTATTACAGTCTTTTTAAAACGTGTTGACGAGATCTACAACTTTTATCTCAAGGAAAAAACCAAGTTTTATTTAAATTAGTCATCCTTAAAATTTCTTAAAACCTACGACATTTATGACATGACCCACATCGGAGCTATGCATTCCTCTTCAAACCGAACAACTTTTGTTTGAAACATTTTTCTTTAAAAACAATATTTCTGCATGAAGATAAAAATTTGTCATGCTTTATTTTGTCCATCCTGTATATTAAAACTTTACTAATTATAACTTTTTTAGAAAAATTGATACTTTTGTATTACAATATACGTTGTGTATTATACGTCTTTTCGGAAATATAAAAATATGCAATTTAATGAACGTTGTTTGCAAAACTCATCAAAGACAATAAGCTAATTATTTATGAATTAATGTTAATCAAAATATTAATGAAAAGTAAAAAAATAACTAAAGACTTACTGTCATAATTTTGATAAAACTCATTGTTAATCTCTTCTAACAGTTCATTATTCTGTTTATCAGAAACGTATTCAGTCTCATCATTGTCTATTCCTTCAATATCTGTAAAATTACCCCAAAATTTTTAATATAATGCATTGTTAATTCCGTTTTATTTTCCGAAATAAAATAAAATTAAATTTGATTTGTTTTATGAACAGATATAAATTTTTACGTATCCAATGATTTTGTTTTTTAACACTAAGCTCTTAATAAGATGTACGTTTAATAAAACGTTTTAAATAAATTATTAGATACAAAAGTGATAATTATTTTTTGAGACAAAGGGTGCGTTCGGGGAGCTCGCTATTAGCGCTATTCGGCACTATCGGTGTTCGGGGAGCACGCTACCAATCCTACCAACGCCATCGTGACGTCACTGTCGGTAGCGTTTTGACGTCATAATTCGCGCTACCGACGCTCTTGCCAGAGAGATAGTGCACGAATAGCGTTAAGCATTGATAGCGTTGGTGGTGTCTCCCCGAACGCATGGTGACCGCATGTATGTACAATACATACGAATCAGGTTAGGATTGAAGTGCAGTTTTTACCGAATCGCACTTTATTTTTGCTCTGTTACGTATACTTTGCATGGAAATCATACATTAATACAATATAAATAATTGTGAATACACATAAATGCCATCCTGCTAACCGTTGACTTATATTTTTTACTGTTTGCAGCTAACTCGAGAATATTGTTTATTGAAGAAATCTTCAAATTGCGGTTTTGCTGGTCGAATTTTTCCGGCAAAATATTAACTAGCGTCGTTTCGTGTTCTACTCTTTGCCGAGTCACATATTCCTGTATGTTCGAGCGTTAATATTTCTGCTTCCTGTATACTTGTAAGTTTTGTATATGCGACATTGTTTTATCATAATATATCTGCTCTGTTACGTATACCTTGCATGGAAATCATACATTAATACAATATAAATAATTGTGAATACACATAAATGCCATCCTGCTAACCGTTGACTTATATTTTTTACTGTTTGCAGCTAACTCGAGAATATTGTTTACTGAAGAAATCTTCAAATTGCGGTTTTGCTGGTCGAATTTTTCCGGCAAAATATTAACTAGCGTCGTTTCGTGTTCTACTCTTTGCCGAGTCACATATTCCTGTATGTTCGAGCGTTAATATTTCTGCTTCCTATATACTTGTA
The DNA here is from genome assembly GCA_030770225.1 of Temnothorax unifasciatus. Taxonomy (NCBI): domain Eukaryota; kingdom Metazoa; phylum Arthropoda; class Insecta; order Hymenoptera; family Formicidae; genus Temnothorax; species Temnothorax unifasciatus. The sequence continues at coordinate 21,144 of JASTWK010000615.1, forward strand.
AGTTTTGTATATGCGACATTGTTTTATCATAATATATCTGCTCTGTTACGTATACCTTGCATGGAAATCATACATTAGTACAATATAGATAATTGTGAACATAAATGCCATCCTGCTAACCGTTGACTTATATTTTTTACTGTTTGCAGCTAACTCGAGAATATTGTTTACTAAAGAAATCTTCAAATTGCGGTTTTGCTGGTCGAATTTTTCCGGCAAAATATTAACTAGCGTCGTTTCGTGTTCTACTCTTTGCCGAGTCACATATTCCTGTATGTTCGAGCGTTAATATTTCTGCTTCCTGTATACTTGTAAGTTTTGTATATGCGACATTGTTTTAACATAATATATCTGCTCTGTTACGTATACCTTGCATGGAAATCATACATTAGTACAATATAGATAATTGTGAACATAAATGCCATCCTGCTAACCGTTGACTTATATTTTTTACTGTTTGCAGCTAACTCGAGAATATTGTTTACTAAAGAAATCTTCAAATTGCGGTTTTGCTGGTCGAATTTTTCCGGCAAAATATTAACTAGCGTCGTTTCGTGTTCTACTCTTTGCCGAGTCACATATTCCTGTATGTTCGAGCGTTAATATTTCTGCTTCCTATATACTTGTAAGTTTTGTATATGCGACATTGTTTTATCATAATATATCTGCTCTGTTACGTATACCTTGCATGGAAATCATACATTAGTACAATATAGATAATTGTGAACATAAATGCCATCCTGCTAACCGTTGACTTATATTTTTTACTGTTTGCAGCTAACTCGAGAATATTGTTTACTAAAGAAATCTTCAAATTGCGGTTTTGCTGGTCGAATTTTTCCGGCAAAATATTAACTAGCGTCGTTTCGTGTTCTACTCTTTGCCGAGTCACATATTCCTGTATGTTCGAGCGTTAATATTTCTGCTTCCTATATACTTGTAAGTTTTGTATATGCGACATTGTTTTATCATAATATATCTGCTCTGTTACGTATACCTTGCATGGAAATCATACATTAGTACAATATAGATAATTGTGAACATAAATGCCATCCTGCTAACCGTTGACTTATATTTTTTACTGTTTGCAGCTAACTCGAGAATATTGTTTACTAAAGAAATCTTCAAATTGCGGTTTTGCTGGTCGAATTTTTCCGGCAAAATATTAACTAGCGTCGTTTCGTGTTCTACTCTTTGCCGAGTCACATATTCCTGTATGTTCGAGCGTTAATATTTCTGCTTCCTGTATACTTGTAAGTTTTGTATATGCGACATTGTTTTATCATAAACATAATATAAATGCGAAATTTCGTTATTCTTAACATGGATTTTTGGTTTATTTGCAGTTGTGTTTGTAAGTCATTGAATTACGTTTTATTATTTAAAATTAGTAATAACCGAACCTAAGAAAATGGAAGAAGAAGATAAAGTAAGATAGTCACAGCAGCAGTGCTGGTACTGCATAATTTAATTTATTCATCTGAAAGTGATGACGAAGAAGAAGTACGAGTAATAAGGAATCCAAGAAGAAATGTTGCTAGAATTGAAAATTATGTTGAACAAACAATACCAGTATTAACAAGAGAGCAATTTAAAGCCCACTTCAGGTATAATTTATTAATTTCTTTTATACGGAGTTATTTTGTGTGTGCATGCGCGTGTGTATGTATTTGTGCGTGCGTGCGTGTGCGCGCGCGCGCGTGTGTGTGTGTATAACATATATACAAGTCATATTTTTTAATTATTTGTAGTTATGTAATTTTTAATAATGTTACTAAAATAGAAATATTGTATTTATGTATATGCATAATGTGTGATTTCAGGATGGTTCCTGAAACCTGTGCTTATGTTCTCTCTTGTATAGAGCACAAACTACAAAGAACAACATTTGGAACACCAATGATCTCTCCACGCACACAGTTCCTTTTGGCATTATGGCGACTCTCTACTCCAGATTCGTTTAGGTAAGTGTTCATATATTGCAATGATAGTGTTCAATAAAATAAATATTAACACTTTTATTTTTATACTGTATGAAGGATTTCATTCTTTATGTATAAATGTCATTGGTGCATAGAAAGCTATTTTTGTCGCAAATGTAACCCTTGTTAAGTTTGCTATGTAATTTTTTTACATGCGTTTTTTTATGTTTAGGTCTATTTGTGAACGTTTTAATGTTGGTAGAAGTACTGCGCTGTACATAACAAGAAGAGTTGTTAAGGCACTTGTTGCCCTTGCACCCGCCATTATTAAATGGCCTACGGGAGAACGAGTACATGAAGTGTGGGAGGGATTTCGAAACACGAGTAGTTTTCCAAAAATAATTGGTGCCATCGATGGAAGCCATATTACAATTCCAGCTCCGAAAAAGAATCCTCATTGTTACATAAATCGAAAAGGTCGTCACTCCATCCAAATTCAGGTATGTTTAGTGTATTATTCCAATTGTTTGTTATCAAATTTTATGTAATTACATATTTTTTATGTGAATGGCTAAATGTTAACGAAACGTCGGCATAATACTGTTCCAAGATGTGGCCTTTCATATTAACGATATCAAGGAATTGTGAAAATTTAAACTAGAATTTCTTTTTTTTACTGTGTAGGCTATTTGTGACCATAAGTGTCAATTTACTCACTGCTATATTGGACATGTCGGGTCTGTCCACGATCAACGTGTGTTTCGCCAATCTGAAGTTCAACATTACTTGGGAGATGAAACGAGATTTCCTCAAGATAGCCATTTAGTCGGCGATCAAGCATATAAGCTGCATGAAAATTTACTTGTACCGTATCGAGACAATGGTCACCTAACCGAAAGACAACGAAATTACAACTTTTGTCAATCTTCAGCAAGAATTGCTATAGAGAGAGCATTTGGGATATTGAAAGGAAGATTCCGATGTCTTTTAACCACACTTGCAATGGATCGAGTTGATCTGATCCCTATGCACATTCTTGCGTGTTGCATATTACACAATATTTGTCTGATGAGAAATGATGAATTAGATATTGAAATAAATGTGGACGAAGGCGAAGAAGCAAATGTAGCGGATGAAAATGTTCCTCTTCCTGGAGCTGCTATTGCCAAAAGAGATCGTATATGCCAAACGTTAAGAATGAGACATGTATAAGTACTTATATGTATAATATTTGTAAACTTCAGTTACTCTGCTTTTAAAATAAATGGTTTAAATGCAAGTTTTATAATATTAAACTGTACATATCAATATATATATATATATATATATGCCTTTGTAGAATTTGGACAAAGTTAGTCTGCTAAGTATACATAGCTTACTTTTCCATTTCTCATCTAATTTTAAAACGTCAATTGGCTCCCTCACTACACTTGTTACTAGTTTAGTATTTTGCTTCTATTTCTTATTGTTTTCTATTGCACTCATGTAAAGTTTAATTTAATACTGTTCTATAACCCACTAGAACCACAAATAAATTCATAGAATAATGAGAATACTGATTATAATTGATTCTATATTTTACTTTGATAATTATTACTTCATTTTATATAACATTTATAAAATATCTAACTTATCTGGTTTCTGTCCGGTACATTTACGCACAAGTAAAAAAAATTATTCGTTTTATTTACAATTCTTTTTTTTATTAGATATCAATTGCTCATTATACCAGTATACAGTATTGCCTGAAACAAGCATGCGAAACAGGTATGCAAAAGATAATATATATGTATCATAATAAACAACGCGCAATAGTATAAGAAATTTTTTATAATAAAAGACAAGCAACTCAGTGAGCATATTTTATAGAAATATTCGTAGAACGCGACACGTGTTACATACACATCTGCTTAACAAAGACTCCTTTCTGTATCACATATTTCTAAGTCATCAAAATAACTATTATATATTCTTTAAAAATCTCTTCCTTAAATATTGTAACTTTCTTATAAAGCTTTATCTTTATGTATTATATATGTAAAGTAACATATTTGTTGTAATACATATTTCCTACTACATGTATGGTAAGAAATATTAATTACAAGAAATATGTAAACAAACATAAAAAACAAAACACAAAATATAAATCTAATTTGTTTTTATATAAATAGTAATGTAGCAAAATAAAAAAAATTATTAATCAGCAAATGTGTTTGGCCCAAAAGCGTTGGAGACAACTTCGTAGGCTATGTATTGACAGGACGTCAGCGATTCCAGGATCGTGTTGTGTCACCATCGTGTGCAGAGTAACGTCGCATTTTAACGTGATAGTCTTTCGAGTAGTTGATCCAACTTGTTCATTATTTTTTCATTTGATTGTAGCCTTTCCTTATGTCTTCTCTCCTTATTTTCTTCCATAGTTTTTTGGTCCATCGTTGCATCACCCTTTCGTTTACCTGCAAATATACATAAAAATATTTTTTTAAGCTGTGCATCTAAAGAAGACGTGTCTTTAAAGCTGGTTCTACATTAATAGCAAGTAATTAGTTGCGATTTGAGATTGCCAATGAGCGTTGAGCTTTATATATGTAACGCGATGCTCATTAATTATCGCAAGTCGCAACCGACTGTTTGCAACTAATGTAGAACTATAGCTTTACTATAACTTGGATTAGAGTATTATACATAGACTACAATGGCCGTAGTAATAAGCATCGAGTTTTGTATCAAATTACTAAAAGTAATTCTTAATTTCAATCATAATGCAAATGTATGCTAACTTACGAGACACTCTAACATTGGATTTGGAAGATTGATCGTCAGAAGAACTGCAGAAGCTTGTATTTGCTACTGCTTCTGTTTCTATAGCAATAGACAAGCTTGTATTTGCTGCTTTGTGTGTTTCTGCGCCAGTAGACGAAATAGTTGACATTGGTGTCATATACGGCTTTTCACCGAGAAGATTCTCCATCACCTGAACAGTTTATGCACAATATTATTAACTTTCGTCGAAATAAAAAAGATAATGTCACTATTTTATACATGTATACATCATATACTAACATCATAATATTTCCACGTTCGCTTATTATTTCCAGATTTATTGTTGTGATCCTTCACATTCTTGTATGTTCTTTTCATAGTATTTACTCTGGTCGTGCATTGTTTGGCTGTTACAATGTATCCTTCGTTGGTTAATACTTCAGCAATTTCTTCCCATGCCTTTTTGTGAGTGATTTTGCCCGAATACATGGCTCGTTCCCGCTGTCTGTATGCTTCTAATAAAAGCAAAATCGCTTCATGACTCCATCTCGTAAAACCACCTGTTCGGCAAATAAAGATATTTAATATATATTTAATATATATTATGCATGTATAAAAAGATTACAAACAATATCTGAAATTTACTACTCTCCATCGATTCTTCATCCTCCATTGTGCGTGCATCCTCTTCATTAGTTGTTACTGATGCAAAAGAATGCCTTTCTCCTTAAAAAAAAAAAAACGCTTTTTAAAACATTAATTATATATAAATTATATATAAATATATAAATATAAATATAATCATATAATAAATTAAATCATTAATTAGGAAGTAATTAGGAAGAAGAACAAATTAAACAAACCTGATGTTTCGATTGAAGGAACCGTATTTGGAACGCAGGGGGTAAGTATATTTTCGGTTCCTAAAAAAAGTATATAAATAACTTTAAAAAGTTAAGAAAAGAAATGTACCAATGTATTAATATTATTATAATTATATACAATAATATATTATAATATTATGTATAATATTTTATTATGTTTTTATATAAACTATGTACGTATCATATATAATATTATTTATGTCACATGTGCCAGAATAAGAAAAATTGTTGCCAAGCATACAGATTTGTTATTAATAACTCACCACTACCATACCTCTCATTCCGTGCATAATTAAGTAAATCCGTTCTATAAGCCATATCTAAATGCAAGTAAAAATTAAAACGTATTAAGCAAATAGTGAAAAAGAGACAAATGTAAACATGTAATAATGAAAAGAAAAGGATGAAAGAAACAATTAAAATGAAAACATTAGTTATAGGATTATATGACTATTATATGATTATAACAGTATTATACATGGAAAAAAAGTGTAGCACAAGAAAAACAATAGCCCTGATATGCATCACAAACAAAACAAAGACTACACAAAGTAAAAAATAGTTCAAGATGCACACGTAGAAGTAAATAAAATAGTTATAAAAATAAGCCAAAATGTTAGTTATAAAGATAAATCTTCAAGTAAACTGTTATTCACCCTTTCTTTCTAACATTTATCAATGCTCTTACTTAATTATGTAACATTCAGTGTCCGTTGTAATGAAAATAAAGCGTAAAAAATAAGTCGAAACTTTGCAACAGTTAAAATAAAAGTGTAAATATTGACCTGCTTTATCCAGTACTTTGAACTTACCATTTTGCGCTCTCTTAAACTCCTGTGAAGTAAGTAATAATGTAAACGTTTCTTGTGTATCTTCATCATAAATACATAGTTTTATACGATCCATGACCAACAGAAGCCGCAATTAGACGCTGATAAACAATATTTCCCGAACGAGTTAGCTGCAAACAGGAAAGGATCTTACTCAACAAGGTTAACTGGATGACTTTTTGTTCACAATTATCCAGATAATATATTTGTTCTATGCCAAACTTAACAATTATACTTACAGAAACCAAAAATATTAACGGACGTATACAGATTAGCTGCAAACAGGAAAGGATCTTACTCAACAAGTACTACGTTTACGCGAGCGTTACTTTTGTAGTAACTTACGATAATTTACTCGTTTACGCGAGGTAAATTATCGTAAGTTACTACAAAATCCCGTTTACGCGAAGAAAAATCTCGTTTACGCGAAGGAATTATCATAAGTTACTACAGAAATAACGCTCGCTTAAAAGTAGTTAAGGTTAACTTAGGATGACTTTTGTTCACAATTATCCAGATAATATATTTTTTCTATGCCAAACTTAACAATTATACTTACAGAAACCAGAAATATTAACGGACGTATACAGATGAATAGTGGAATGCAGCTCGGCAAACGGCAAGTTCCACCGCGGTTTTTGTTTTGGCGCCTGTGCAACGCACGCTATTTGCTGTTCGGGGAGCTATCGCGCTATTGGCTCCGCGAACAGTCTTGGTAGCGTTTGCGTTGGTAGCGCGGTAGCGAGCTCCCCGAACGCACCCAAAAAGAGAAAGACCATACAGTAAGAATATTTTTTAAATACATACCATTAGTAGAAATATCACCCTCTTGCACAAAATGTGTCAAACTGTCGCTGCTGTCATGCACATAACTCAGCGGTGAGGTAATCATTGTATCTTCCGTATTCTTTGATGTATTTTCGTCATATACATTATAGTTCTGAAGATTATCAGCCTTATCATTGGACAATTGAACTGAAGGAAGGCAAAGTGGATTATCACTGTGGATAAAAAAATTAAAAAAAAAATTTCAATGTAATTCACACAAAACAATTTTGTTATTTATGAAAACAATTGCGCTACTATAAAATATAATTTAAAAATAAAAAGCATATTATATTAAAAATTTACAAACGAAACAGATTTCGCTCTATTCTGTTATATATATTAGTTTTCATATATTTCATTTTACACAGAGTGTGTTTTGTTTTAATCTCAGGAAAATATGGAAGATAAAAAAATGTTTCAGACAAAAGTTGTAGAATATCAAGTAGGACAAATGACGAAAATATGGACTTGATCTTGAATGATTTATTCAATGCCAGGTCAGTGTAATCAATGTTTTCTTAAATAAAACCTCTAATTTTTTACTATATAATTTTGTAGCTCTTGTCAAGACATTTTTAAAACACTACAATAAAATTCTTTTTCATTGAAAATTTCTTGATAGTTTTTTTGTCATGATACTTTTAATATAAAATATGAAATATCTTGTAAAGTTTTCACTATTCAATGACTTGACCTTGATACTTTTACACGTAGAATAATGAAAAAAATCGAATAATTATTTTTACATTTGCAATTTTGTAAAATTAAATGCGTCCAAAAAATGTAATCAAATTTTTTGTTTTTTTTTGTTTTCTTTTTAACAATCGGTTTCTTTCATTATTCAACATATAAAAGTATCAAAGTAAATTCATCGAAAAGTGAATATTTTACGAGATATTTCAAATTTTATATTAAAAGTATTGTGACAAAATGTAAAATATCTCAGAAAATTTTTAATGAAAGAGAACTTTATTATAATGTTTTGAAATCGTTTCGACAAGAGCTACAAAAATATACAATAAAAAATGAGGATTCTATAAAAAAAACAACGATCACCGACCTGGCATTAAAAAGGTCACTCAAAATCAAGTCTATATTTTCAACATCCTTTCATATCCTACAAAGGGTATAGCCGGGTTTGTATGGGAAATCTGCCCCCGCGGCTTTTTCGATTCGCACTTGGGGGATCGATTTGACATTAAATAAAAATAATTTAGCTAAACTTTTAGCTCTTTATCTCAAACGATTTTCGAGATTTTCAAAAAACCCACTTTTTTCAATTTTATTTTTTTTTAATAGTAAAATTTAAAATTAATGAATGGTGATTTTTTTTCTAATTCTTAGGAGTAAAAGGGATGAAAAAACACTTTCATTATGAATCTCAGGTGGAAAGCCGATTTTTAAGAACAGAAATAAAACTATAATCATTTTTTTTACCGTGTTATTTAAAAGTGTCCACCGCCAAACTTTGTCAGAAAATGTCTTCTATACTCCTTTACACTCAGGAATTTTTTCATTTTTTTTGAAGTGGTGGAACATTATGAAAAAAAATAAAAACTAATTTTTTTTCAAAATCTTGCGTTTGAACGCATTAAAACTCTTATACTGCTAGAGAAATATATAAAAAATAATTTTTCAACTGAAAAAACTGTTGGATTATGAAAATCAGTACAGTATATATTAGTATAATCACGTTTATTCAATCAATGTATGAAAATACAGCGAGATGTTCCTTTGTGAATCGGATATTGCACGAACACGTGAACAGGTGAACCGGGCAGTTACGAGCGTAACGTACGTGTGTGTGATAGTATAAAAGACGGAGAGAAAAGGAAACGATATATAGTAGGTAGGGAAGATTCCGTTGTGTTAGGCCGGCGATAAAGCGTTCGCATTGAAAACTAAATTTCAGTATCCTTAACACGCCTCCTCAATGTGCATGCTATGTCGACGGATTTTCTTCTATCATCTCAAGCCCCAAGTCCCTGGTACATCTCTCGTGACTGACACGCGGTAGGGCCTTGGTGAGCACGTCGGCGACCATCTGATCGGTTGGCACATGATGTAGTTTTACAACGCCGCACTGTACAGCGTCCCGGGTGAAATGGTATCGTATGTCGATGTGTTTCAGACGTGTATGTGATACCGGATCATTTGCCAAGAACTGAGCTCCGCGATTGTCGATACAGATCGTTAGCTCAGCCAATTCGTCCAACTTGATTTCCATAAGAAGGCTCCGAGGGTGCAGCGCTTCCTTAACTGCCTCTGATAAGCTCACGTACTCAGCCTCTGTCGAAGACAATGCGACAGAGCGCTGCTTTTGTGATTTCCATGTTACTGCGGCCCCGCTCATAAGGAAAGCGTAACCGCTGTAAGATTTTCGGCCCACGAGATCGCCTCCCCAGTCTGCATCGGAATATTCAAAAAGGGGTAGGTCCGTTGGTGTGTACACCAAACCCATCCGAACTGTACCTGCCAGGTAGCGTAGGACCCGCTTTGCCGCCATCCAGTGACTCTTCTCGGGTGCAGTTGTAAACTGGGCAAGTCTCGACACCGCATTGGCAATATCCGGACGCGTTGCGACGGCCAGATATAACAATGCGCCAATGAGCTCGCGATAAGGCCAGTCTTCCATATTCGTCGATTCCGCCGCTTGCATCTGTCTGGCACTAAGCTCCGCTGGTGTGGCGATGGGATTGCAGTTTTCCATTTCGAATCGACGAAGCATATCCAAAATATATCCGCTCTGGGTGAGCGTTATCGTATCCTCGCGTTGATTTATCTCGAGTCCCAAGCAGAAGTCTGCCAAGCCGAGATCCTTGATGTCGAAATCTTCCTTCAGACCGCGCTTAATCTCTGCTATCCACTTTAAATCCCGCGATGCGATTAGAATATCATCTACATATATGAGTAACAGAAGGATTTCGGCACCACGATGTGCCACGTACAAGCACGGATCTCCCTTCGTTGGGCTGAGCTTAAGACTTTTAAGCTTTGCGCCCAGCGTTGAGTGCCACTGGCGCCCTGATTGGCGTAGCCCGTAAAGCGCTTTATTTATTTTACAGGCGTTTCCTCCAGCGCGCAGGGACTTAAGCATTTCTTTTGCTTTGAGTCCGATCGCCGAATCTTTCTCTTCGGTTGAAGCTATCTTCTCAAGTGCTTCCTCCAGTTGCTCTGGGATCTCCATGATAACCTCCTCGTCTAATTTAGCGTTTAGGTACGCCGTTACCACGTCAATTTGATGCACTTTAAGTCCATACTGCACGGCTATTGCCATCAGTAGTCGTATGGTCTCGAGGCGCGCTACCGGTGCAAAGGTCTGATAGTAGTCTACACCGTACTTTTGGCTGTATCCCTTGGCAACAATGCGCGCCTTGCGACGTTGAATAGAACCGTTCGGCCCGTACTTGTTAGTCAAAACCAACCGACTACCGACGATGTTTTGTCCTTTCTTCTTTGTAACGATCTCCAGCGTATCGTTTTTGAGGAGACTCTTGACTTCAGCCTGGATAGCTTGATTCCATTCATCTTTTTCCTTCGAATCCATGGCCTCTGGGACGGAGACTTCAGCTGCTGCAGCGAATACGTCATCCTCGAGCTCATCATTGAGTATCCCGATCGGGATCTCCAAATCGTCTGTCCCGGTACTATGGAAAGGCTGGTACAGCTTCCTCGGTCGACCACGACTCCAGGTGCGAAGAATTCTCGGTCTGCCTCGTCCTCGAAGTGCGTTTCTCACATCTCCAGGTTGTTGTCCAACTTCCATCGTCGTGGGAGTAGCGGGATTGGCAGTTGTAAACTCGACGTCCATAGTCGGAGTATCGTCATCGTCCGACCCCACGATACGCTCTTGATCCGGCTCCTGCAGGAAGTCAAATTCGTTTAAATCTTCGGAAGCTTCAAGCGTTTTCTCCAAGAACTTGACGTCTCTGGCAACAACGACCTTCCTAGAATCGGGCAACCAAACTCGATAACCCTTTGACTCCCGAGGATAACCTATAAAAATACCTTTATTTGACCTTGCCTCAAATTTATCTTTACTCGCGTCCTTGTTCAGGACATAGACAGTAGATCCAAAAATTCTCATGTGATTCAGTCTGGGTGGCTCTCCGGTCCATATCTCGCATGGCGTCATGCCTTCCAAGGCGCTGGTTGGACAACGGTTACGTATGTAACACGCCGTCGCCACTGCTTCGGCCCAAAATGTAGATGGCAGGCCAGACTGCAACAAGAGACACCTCGCCATGTCGAGAAGAGTGCGGTTCATCCGCTCCGCGACCCCATTTTGTTGAGGTGTGCGCGGGACGGTTAACCTCCTCTCAATTCCACAATCTGCAAGCAAAGCGTCGAAATCCTGATTGCAGTATTCTCTGCCGTTATCGGATTGAAGGCTCTTGATGCTTCTTCCCGTCTGTTTCTCCACATGAGCCTTGTACATCTTGAAGGCCTCGAGAACGCCGCTCTTCTGGCTTAAGAGATAAACCTCACACCATCTTGACGAATCATCCACGAAGGTAACGAAGAATCTCGCACCATTTCTCGAGTGGACGCGTGTTGGGCCTACGACATCAGAGTGGACTATTTTCAGTAGCTCGGTGCACGGAGGGGTGCCGCTGGGAAAGGGTAAAGTTGTCATCTTCCCTCTGTGGCAAATCTCACACTCCAATACATCCTCTTGATTTCCGGCGACGGCATCTGGCCCGATGACCTTTCCAACTACGTCGATTAAGTCCTTGACGTTTAGGTGGCCAAGACGCTCGTGCCACTTCTTCAATTCCGAAAGTCCTATCTCCGGCGTAACCATTACACATTCTGCGTCCTCACGTATGTAGTATAAATCCCCTTTTCGATCCGCGGTAAGCTTGACTTGACCCTGGTGGTCTGTAACCACGGCGGAATCATCCTTGAACACGACCTTGTGTCCTTTGTCTGTGATTTTTGCTACCGAGATCAAATTTGTCCTCAAGTCGGGAACAAAAAGCGTATTATTAAATTCGATTAATCGTGGAGACGTGTTACCTGTTACGGACAATTTTACCGCACCGTATCCCTTTACATCGGTCGACGCTTGGCTAGCTAATTTCAACTTCCCTTGAGTCGACAACCGGATCGAGTCGAAACTATTCTTATCGCAACATAGGTGGGACGTGCATCCGCTATCGAGTATCCACGGGCGCGAAGAAGACGTTCCAGTGCCTCCCAATGTGTGGTTAACCTCTGGCGTCGCAACGGAACACACTGCGTATGAGTCGTCGACGGTATTCGCCGCCTGCTTCGACTTGACTTGTCCACGTGATTTGTCAGTCTTCTTATCGGGGCAGTCCGGGGATTTATGTCCGGCTACGCCGCATGTGTAACAGCGTATCTTAGTTAAATCCTCGGCCTCCGACTCATTATTGTTAGCCTTGATCGCTCGCCTTCGTGGTCTTCGCTTCCCATCGTTTCCTTTGCGATTCGTGACCAGAGCGCTGGCCGCTTCGACTACATCTGCCTGATGCCGTACTTCGCTCTCCTCAAGGATTTTAACCTTCAAGGCCTCAGGGATAGGGAGGTCATCACGCGATTCAATCGCAACTCTGAAATTATCATAGCTAGTCGGTAAACTGTATAATAGCATAATGGATAACAAATCTCCGTTTACTTCCACGCCCATCGCTGTAAGCTTGTCCACTGCGTCGAAAAAGCGTGTCATGTGCTCTCTCACGTCGCCTCCTTCCTGCAGACGTTGTAGCATCAACTGTTTCAGGAGCGTTGCCTTCCTCGCGGGTCCCTTGGACGCGTATACTGACTCAAGCTTGAGCCACACCTCGCGTGAAGTTGTGCAGCCTCGTACCTGTTGGAGTTCAGAGGAATGAATAGATAATATTAAATCTGATTTGGCCTTTTTGTCACTCTTTCTCCAGGCATTTTGGGCAGCAACACCCGCGGCAACTGCAGCAGCATCACCGACAACAGGAGCTGGTAGCACATTCTCGCCGCTAACGTATTCCCACAAATCATTTTTGGTTAATAACGCCTCGACCTGCATCTTCCACGTGTCGTAGTTTTCTTTCGTCAATACCTCGATGCGCACCGATCCAAACGTACTCGAGGTCATTGTTGCACTTTCAACAGTTTGCAAGCAACACTTCAGAAAGTCTTTAGTCTCCAGTTTTACTTCAAAAACGAAACTACGCAAACATAACCTCACGACACTCGCTGATTTTCGTTACGTAATTATTAAGTGTCCTGGGCCCATAACCTGTTGGATTATGAAAATCAGTACAGTATATATTAGTATAATCACGTTTATTCAATCAATGTATGAAAATACAGCGAGATGTTCCTTTGTGAATCGGATATTGCACGAACACGTGAACAGGTGAACCGGGCAGTTACGAGCGTAACGTACGTGTGTGTGATAGTATAAAAGACGGAGAGAAAAGGAAACGATATATAGTAGGTAGGGAAGATTCCGTTGTGTTAGGCCGGCGATAAAGCGTTCGCATTGAAAACTAAATTTCAGTATCCTTAACAAAAACACAACTTACTTACAAAAATATTTAAAAAATTAAGAAATGCATTACTTCAAAAAATAAAGGACATTAAAAATTTTTGAATTGACGTTAATTTTCTTTTTCACGCAAAAATTTATAGAAATAAAAAAATATAATGTTTCTGTACTATTGGCAATAATTTTATGCCGTTAACAAATAAAAATGAAAATTCTTATTTGATAAGTTATACTATATTATTTATTTTTAACAATACGTATTATCAATTATTTACATTCAATGAAATGATTTCACATTAGATATATATAAAAAAGACTGTTTTGAATGACGTCGGTTAGTCTTCGTCACTGTCTTCATTCACTACAGCATTAACTTTTTCATTTATAAACAGACGACTCAATATTTTGGCAGGTCTTATTATTTTAGCCAAATATCGAGCATAAGAAAGATAATATATGATAGCTGCAATGTGAGAGCAGCACCCTACATCTCTGGGATTAGTCGATATTTTTGTGATTGTGCTAATGGTAGGCGTACTGTAGGGTGCTGCTCTCACATTGCAGCTATCATATATTATCTTTCTTACGCTCGATATTTGGCTAAAATAATCAGACCTGCCGAAATATTGAGTCGTCTGTTTATAAATGAAAAAGTTAATGCTGTAGTGAATGAAGACAGTGACGAAGACTAACCGACGTCATTCAAAACAGTCTTTTTTACATATACTAGACACTACAGACGCGCGCTTCGCGCGCGCTATTTAGCTTTAACATTATGCTATTACTATTACACTATTAACCCCTACACACAACTGTCAAAATATACAATGACAGCTGCAAATGAAGTAAGCGCAGCAAGAGAACCAATCGGCATCGCGGAAAAGCGCCAACAATAAACTTTACATCTCCTTTTTAGAAGAGGATCTAATGTGAAATCATTTCATCGAATGTAAATAATTGATAATACGTATTGTTAAAAATAAATAATATAGTATAACTTATCAAATAAGAATTTTCATTTTTATTTGTTAACGGCATAAAATTATTGCCAATAGTACAGAAACATTATATTTTTTTATTTCTATAAATTTTTGCGTGAAAAAGAAAATTAACGTCAATTCAAAAATTTTTAATGTCCTTTATTTTTTGAAGTAATGCATTTCTTAATTTTTTAAATATTTTTGTAAGTAAGTTGTGTTTTTTCAGTTGAAAAATTATTTTCTATATATTTCTCTAGCAGTATAAGAGTTTTAATGCGTTCAAACGCAAGATTTTGAAAAAAAAAAATTAGTTTTTATTTTTTTTCATAATGTTCCACCACTTCAAAAAAAATGAAAAAATTCCTGAGTGTAAAGGAGTATAGAAGACATTTTCTGACAAAGTTTGGCGGTGGACACTTTTAAATAACACGGTAAAAAAAATGATTATAGTTTTATTTCTGTTCTTAAAAATCGGCTTTCCACCTGAGATTTATAATGAAAGTGTTTTTTCATCCCTTTTACTCCTAAGAATTAGAAAAAAAATCACCATTTATTAATTTTGAATTTTACTATTAAAAAAAAATAAAATTGAAAAAAGTGGTTTTTTTGAAAATCTCGAAAATCGTTTGAGATAAAGAACTAAAAGTTTAGCTAAATTATTTTTATTTAATGTCAAATCGATCCCCCAAGTGCGAATCGAAAAAGCCGCGGGGGCAGATTTCCCATACAAACCCGGCTATACCCTTTTGTTTCAAATATTTTTCCGTGTCTTTCACATTTTCCAATGATATTTGCCTGGAAAAATTAAGTTAAAACATACTGTATATGGCTGATTTCAAATCCTATAGCATTTACTGTACCATATTTTGCAGTCACAATCAATAAATAAATATTATATATATTACAAGAATGAAGCTTTATTCACATATTTGTAAATGTTTGTTCAATGAACAAGTCCTTAAAATATAAAAAATATAATTTATATTTTAATAAAGAAATAAAATGTTTAAAAGTATTAATCATCTTTATAATTAACTATGACTTAATACAATAAAAATCAATTTAAATGAGACCAAAATAAGATTAAAAAATGAAATAATATAAAATATGTAAGATTAGGGATAAAGAAGAGAACATGACAAACAGTGCGAGCGAAGCAAATGTGATATGTGGACAAGCGGGCAAAGAAAATCATGTTAAATAAGATAATGGTAAAATAGGTTAAAAGGTTAAAATAACCCCAAAGTGAAACAAGAAACTAAAATAAATGACAATTAATAAATAAACATTAATAAATAAATATCAATGAATATTATCTATTACACGATAATTTATTACCACAATTTAGTCGTGTTCTCAGTGGTCGCAACTTTCTATTATTCACATTCACAGTTTGTCTGTTTGTAATATTTTTAACTGGTTTTTCCACTCTTTGTGTCAGCGATGAAGGCGAAACAGTACAAGCTAAAATAATTATAATTATTCATATCATATATACATTGCATATATACATAAATATTATCAAACTGTGAAATGCAAATGCAATACATGTATGTTAGAAAAAACAATGTATAAAAAATATTTTTATTAAATCAAATAAATAGAAATACACAAATGGAACAAAAAAAGTTTCCAACATTATCCTTTAGTACGCAATCAGATATTCCTAGAAATTTATAAACATATAGAAAATAAGAATAATTAATACAATATATTGAAGAAATGTTATTACATAATTTGAAAATTGTAACCAAATTTTGCACAAAAAATTGTTTTTATTAGAATTACATAACAAAGATTTTATAAGAATACTTTTATAATAAAGAAAAAATATAGAAACTTCTTAATCACAAATTAGATTGGATTGTCAAGTAAAAAAATAAGTTTTGGTATAAGTGCCCACAAAAATTGTCTTATTTAAATTTAACCAAATATAAAAATATAAATATAATTTGTTTTAACTACATTTGCATATTATATTAATTTTTATTAGTTATTTCAATATTTACCTTTTAGCAAAAAAAATATAAAATGAAAGTAACAGAAATTTTATTTCTTTAAAACTGCCTACATTGTAAATTCAATCAAACAAGAAAAAATTAAAAAAAAAGAAATATACAGATAGATGTAAACAAGCTTTCTTGTAAGAGACGATTTTGATGTATTAATTCTTGTAATGTCACCGATATTTCACAATAATGTGTAATCTCACACATAAAGATGTAAATCATATATGTTGATCCTTTTTCTTGCAAAAATGTTGTGACAGGAAAATTAAAATCCCTTTTCTCGACATCGGCACTCGATGTTTAAAACTCTTCCCCTCGACATCGACGCTTGACGAAATTACCGATCTGACGAAATTACCGATTGTACATTTTACGTTGCCCGCGCTGCACGAGCGCTGAACCCTGTGAACCGTCGAGACGGAAAACCAATAGCGTGGCTGATAGAATAAAAGGGGGTGAGGAACGACTACGATATCTCGAGGACTCTCCCGTCGGTCTTCGGTCCTGCGTGCGTTTAAGCGATTAGCTGTCTGCCGGTTTTCGGTCAGTTTCGTCATATTGTTAACGTAGTACTTGCGAGGACGGTTCTCGTCATATATTGTCAACACCGTATCTGTGTAGACGGTACTCGTCTAAATATTGTCAACGAGCTGTGTGGCCCGTTTTGTGGCAAATAGCGACACGAATGTAACGTAAGTTTGACTTAAATATAATCATATATTGCTCGCTTATCTCTCTACTTTTCTTTCTGACTCTTGCAAAATTCTTTGGGTCTTCCGACGGAACTCTCCTTGTATTGTCTCATGTTTAGAATTAAATCGCTAGCCGACCGCGGCATATCAAGAGAATTAGATATAGAGTATGAGTTTGTTAGTTCTCATAAACTAACTGGCGCCCAACTAATAAAATCAATCTTGTCGTAATTATTCAGAGCCCTGGCAGCCCTTGACCCAGGCCGCGCCAGGTGTCGGTATTATTCGTCAATTAAAATAAAATTGTCAAAAGAATAACGCCGGTCTCATTTGGCGCCCAACGTGGGGCAACGTCGGCAATAAATTGAAAATAATTGCAAGTTGTATAAATTTGTAATTTGTAAAATTTTGTGAGCAACTCAGGAAATAACGAAATTCTGAGGAATTTATTTGTAAAGCCGAGCATGACGAGAAGTTATTCGGATTGAAATGAAGAGGAATAATAATACGTGGAATTCGCGTGAGCGACCGAATCAGAAAACATAAACATTGAGGGACCGCGATGGCAATTTCGACAACACAGCCATCTCGTCATGTTCGACTCTCTTTCGTTTAATGCTGAATAATACGCATGAATAATATTCTATAGCGCTTTCAAAATTTCTTCCTGCAGCAGTATTAATTTATTTCGCTTGTCGTTTGTACGCTATTTAAGTCGATCAAGAGATCACGTTATGACAGAGTTTGATTATAGTAATAAACATATAAATATTGTACTTATAATCACCTCGATATTGTATATAAAATCCAAAGCGTGCCGTATTACAAACACGCATCATACGTTAAAATTCCAAAACGAAATATGTCGAATCATGGAAATATATCTTGAACATTAAATTTACGAATTGTATATATTAGATTCTTAAAATTGTTGTGAACTGTCAGGCGTAATCATTTGATCAGTTATTTATTTAATTGTGATTCAATATGTGTTTAATTATTTATTATTATTTATTATTTGTAATTTTGCGTGAATATGTGTTCAATTATTTATTATTATTTATTATTTGTAATTTTGCGCTCATCATCTAATTGCTATTTAGTTCATTTATTTGATTGAATTGTGAATCTTGGCCCGATTATAAACAAACAAGTTATCGCGGTCAGGTAAATTACTAGAAATTTTATTTGAATTCTGATAACGTCTTGGCAAAACAAATCGTTGAAGATTATTAACTCAGAAATTTTCGGTAAACATGTTCAGTACGCCGCCTAAGAGAACGACAAGGTCGAGTGCGAGAGCTTTGAATATGGAAAATAGAATTCAGTCAAATGATCAGATTCCATTTGCGACAATCGACGAAATGTTCTCCGCTGGAGGGGAAGACGTAACTGATGTCGATGAACCGAGTGAGTCCGGTCAGGCGTCGGCCACCCGGAGCGCGGGGGCGGGGGACAGATTAGCCGCTCTTGGCTTGGACGCGGGAGTTTTGACAAGACTGAGTATTGGCCATTCCCCTATGATAGGAAGAGGGGGTACCCCAGGGGGTAGGGGAAGGGGCTCGCGTGGAGCAACCCCAATCCCTAGCGAAGATTTTCGATCGATGCAGTTAGAAACTACATTAGGATCGTTAACAAATAGGCTAGATGGTTTTGAAGTAAGAATAGGCCGAGTCGAGGCACTCGAGAGTAAAATGATTGAAATAGTGGGAAATATGAAATTATTGACTGATCAATTAAATAATAAAATGAATGAAATATTGGGAAATACGAAATTGTTAATTGATCAATTAAAGAATAAAACCCCGGTAGGCCCTAACGATACGTCTGGAAGTGGGGATACGGCGGGGAACATTATAACACGGCAAGATGTGAGAGATAACGTAGTTGACACCGGGTTGTCAAGTAGTCTGAGAAATACCGATAGGCTTAGGTCGTCAGGAACCGAGCTACCCGGTAATAATAATACGTTAATTGATAATCCGCAAGCTGCGTCATACCGTAGAATAGATACAGTCGGCGCGGGATTGTCGAATAATTTAAATAACACTGCGCGGCCCAGGTCGTCTGGAACCAGACGGGCACATAGTTTGTTACAGAATGGAGACACCTTAGACTTGAGAAGTTCGGTCGAACGGGATACCCGCCATGTAAATTTTCGGGAAGAAAATTTAACAGATTCGCGATTCATGGATACGGAACAGAGCAATCGAATTAATAGATTATCAAACAATTCGGTTAGGTTCGTAGTCACGGAGATGACCCCCGAAGGTAAACTAGTAACTCAAGAAAATATAACTAACGAAGAATATCGTCAAATAATGCAAAATCGACTTGAAGTAGAACGTGATGAGACCCGTACCCATAACTTTAGATCCTGGCGCGAGCAACGATCGCCATCAGTTAGAAGGGGAATTCTATCGTGGCATAGTAGCGAATCAGACGATAGCGACGGTAATACTCGGGGAGCTGACGGCTATCAGCACGCGCGAGTTCGAAGGAATGCGTTGTCAACAAATCGGCATGGTGGTGGGGAAAATAACTCATCCGCGTACGCGTACGATCGCGAACTTGAATCAGCGATGAAAATCGGCCGTATCGTCAGGGATTGGAAGATCACGTTTCCTAAAACAGAGAAAGACCCGGAACAATTTTTACTGATCTTGAAAGATGGTCCAATTAAAAATTTCTGTTTAAAAAAAGAATTACATTAATAAATATGTTGATCGAAAATTACAAATAATATTAAATATTATTTTGATTTATAAATTCTTTGAGATTTTTTTAGAATTTCGCAAATATAGACTTTACCAAAAGAAAATCCTGTAGTAAGAACTCTATTACGTAAAAATTGTGTGCTATATACAATTTTAATGATTAAAGCGAATTCAATCCGATTCACATAGCTACTTTCATTACCCGATTAAAATGGATTGACATTAATACGATTGAAACCGATTCAGTCGGATTCAGATGAATTCGGAAATATCGCATTAAATCCGATTCCGGTGTTGTATTAAAATTTCACGATTGATGCGGATTCAATACGATTCATGTGGTCATTTTATTTACCCGATTAAAATGGATTGAGATTAATACGATTGAAACCGATTCAGTCGGATTCAGATGAATCCGGAAATATCGCATTAAATCCGATTCCGGTGTTGTATTAAAATTTCACGATTGATGCGGATTCAATACGATTCATGTGGTCATTTTATTTACCCGATTAAAATGGATTGGAATTAATACGATTGAAACCGATTCAGTCGGATTCAGATAAATCCGGAAATATCGCATTAAATCCGATTCCGGTGTTGTATTAAAATTTTACGATTGATGCGGATTCAATACGATTCATGTGGTCACTTTATTCACCCGATTAAAATGGATTGGCATTAATACGATTGAAACCGATAACGGCGGATTCAGATCAATCCGAAAATGCCAAATTAAAAACGATTCCGATTGATTTGTCATTAGAACCGATTCACTTCCAATCGGGCATCCGATTAACCGGATTGAAAACGCATTCATTCCGATTCAATTTCACCAAATTTAATACGGAACCAATCGGATTTAATCGGTCATTTTCAGCAGGGTAGTCACGCTAATATTTCTTAAGTGATGTTGATATCTATGATGGTTATTCAGACGGTTAATGGAGCGTTTTGTTTTTTTAGCGCTTTCTGGCTTTAATAATCGGAAATGTATAATTTGCAGTAATAAAATAAATTCATTCCAATAACGTAGATTACGACCTAAGGATATCAACACTCCGTAATAATAATCTCGGACATAAAACAGCTGTGTGACAAAAAAGTCCCAGCGCAAGGTCAAGACCATGTGCCTTAAAGCAAAATATTCTTCTTTATTATTGTTTGTCGAAAATATCTCGGCAATCGCAACAGAGAGAAAGATGTTTTAGAAAGTACTTTTTACTTCGTACTCTGCTCTCTAATGGAATTACCAGATTTTATTAATGTTAATTTTATATTTCCGTTTATCAAAACGATAAAGCGTACGAAGATCTAGGGAATCGAGCGCCTCGCGATTCATCATTTTTATTAAACGCTTATATCTCGACAACCGTAAATAATAGAAAATTGATTCAAAAAGCAATTTCTATTTCGTAATCTGCCTTATTAATATAATCTGAGAGATTTTATTACTAGCAATTACGTATTTTCTGTTATTAAGACGATAAAGCATGCAAAAATCTTAGAAAACAGGCTCAAAGCAACATTTCGTTTTCATGAAACGCTTATATCTCGGCAACTGTATAGAAAAAATGATTCAAGAAATACTTTTTAAATTGTACACTGTTTTATTAATTGATTTTATTACTAGCATTTTTACAGTTTTTATTATTATATCTGAAGAGCACGCGCATTTAACAAATTTACACTAGACACATAGAGAAATCTATCAATAGCGACGCGTGATATCTCCATGAGTATATATAGTTTTCTCGAGAAAATCGTACCCTTATTGGATATCGCAGCATTGCGTTACATTTCATTATACGTCGCGTGTTGTTTCATTGCACCAATATGGAAAGATCATAGGATTTCATGATGCCGGAATTAAACGTGGCTCTGTAGAAACGGTGATAGGGGCTTTACACCGTGGCGCTGGACGCACACGAACGTGGCACGTTTGTTGTGTGAGTATCCCTTCTATCTCTTTTGGACGAGGCCGCGTCACGCATCGCGTTGAACGTTCGTCAACCCTCGTACTCGGTAGAACTTTGTTTCTGTGTGTGTGTATGTGTGGTCGTAACTTGTATTATAAGGACTGAAAAATCCACACAATGCCAAAATTAATAAAAAAGAAAAAGAATTCAATGTCTTCGTTATCAGGTATAGTCTATTTTCAATATTTCCTACAATTTTCCTAATAATTTTTTATTTACGTCCAACTATAATCATTTGTTGTTTGCGATTCTACATAAATATATAAGCGTAATTATTCTTGTAGTACATTTGATAACTCGAGATGAAATTTATATTTAGTCAGATTAAGTTAGGTTATTGTAACTTTTATGGCCAGTCTACAATGAGTCGTTAGTCGTTAGTCAAATGTTGGAAGAAATAGTTATAAGCGTATCGTAAGGCAATCGGAGGCCTGTAATCAGTGATCGTAAGAGATGGCATTTGGCCAATCGCTTATGATTGCCGATTACAGACTTCCGATCGCCTTATGACACATTTATGACTTTTTCCGACTCTCTTCCGACATATGACTAACGACTAACGACTCATTGTAGACTGGCCATTATACGTGTATATTTTATATATAACGCGTATATTTTTTACACAAATAACAATTTCCTAGTTTTTTTAAATAATAAGTTCAGTTTAAACTCTAATAATTTTTTTGATTTAATATTATTATAAACAACTGAATAAGATCAGACCCTGTGTTTCCAATTACAAGCTTAAAAATATTAATTAGAATGAAAATGACAATGCGACAAAGTCGAGCGGTCTCACGGACCGGAGTGTGGCGATTTAAAGACTGAAAAATAAGTGTAACTGGTTAGAGTTAATATTAATATTAATAATTATAATATTAAGGAAGTGACACATTTTTATACATGTATTAAATGATACATTTATATATGAAAATTGAGTGCAATTGTATCGATTTAATTAGATAAATGGGATTATGTGACACGAAACGAGCCATGTGTCTTACTTACGGATGTTATAAAGGAATCCACAAACAGTAAGGATAAAATATGTAGTACTGAAATTTCAGTAAATCGACAGACAAATGACGGTTGGTATATAGTAAAAGTGATTTGAATTAGTTAATCGAATAATTCATAACTTATAATATTTTTAATTAAAATGTAATAAACAGGTTTTGTGATATGTTTAACTTAAAAATGTGTTTACGTATATGTTCAAAACTAATTAAAATAAAAATGTAAGTTTTAATCATAGTGTAATAGTTCAAAACAATTATCAATTTACAGTGTAATGAGAATTACTACGTTATTGTCTTTGTTAGTGTACATACATATATATTATTAATAATTTATTAAATTGCTATTAGTTTTATATTTCATTGCTTTATTTCAAATTGCTTTTATTAAATAAGATTAATGCTAAGCACACATTATTTTAAATAATTAACATATTTCACATTTTTATCCCAAATTAGTATTAAACGAGATGGTACAAAGTATTGTAAAATGCATGGAGTGCCATGAATTTTTGGAATATATTTAACCACATTTTTGCAAGAAAAAGAATCAACATATATGATTTACATCTTTATGTGTGAGATTACACATTATCGTGAAATATCGGTGACATTACAAGAATTAATACATCAAAATAATCTCTTACAAGAAAGCTTGTTTACATCTATCTGTTTATTTCTTTTTTTTTAATTTTTGCTTGTTTGACTGAATTTACAATGTAGGCAGTCTTAAAAAAATAAAATTTCTGTTACTTTTATTTTGTTTTTTTTTTGCTAAAAGGTAAATATTGAAATAACTAATAAAATAACTGATAAATTAATATAATATGCAAATGTAGTTAAAACAAATTATTTTTATATTTTTATATTTGGTTAAATTTAAATAAGACAATTTTTGTGGGCACTTATACCGAAACTTATTTTTTTATTTGACAATCCAATCTAATTCGTGATTAAAAAGTTTTTATATTTTTTCTTTATTATAAAAGTATTCTTATAAAATCTTTGTTATATAATTCTAAAAACAATTTTCTGTGCAAAATTTGATTACAATTTTCAAATTATGTAATAACATTTCTTCAATATATTGTATTAATTATTCTTATTTTATATATGTTTATAAATTTCTAGGAATATCTGATTGCGTACTAAAGGATAATGTTGGAAACTCTTTTTGTTCTATTTCTGTATTTCTATTTATTTGATTTAATAAAAATATTTGTTATACATTGCTTTTTCTAACATGTATGTATTGCATTTGTATTTCACAGTTTGATAATATTTATGTATATATGTAATGTATATCATGTAATGTATGTATGTAATGAATAATTATAATTATTATAGCTTGTACTGTTTCGCCTTCATCGCTGACACAAAGAGTGGAAAAACCAGTTAAAAATATTACAAACAGACAAACTGTGAATGTGAATAATAGAAAGTTGCGACCACTGAGGACACGACTAAATTGTGGTAATAAATTATCGTATAATAGGTAATATTCATTGATATTTATTTATTAATATTTATTTATTAATTGTCATTTATTTAGTTTCTTGTTTCACTTTGGGTTACATGTGCTTCTGTTTCTTATTTTAACCTTTTAACCTATTTTACCATTATCTTATTTAACATGATTTTCTTTGCCCGCTCGTCCACATATCATACTTGCTTCGCTCGCACTGTTTGTCATGTTCTCTTCTTTATCCCTAATCTTACATATTTTATATTATTCCATTTTTTAATCTTATTTTGGTCTCATTTAAATTGATTTTTATTGTATTAAGTCATAGTTAATTATAAAGATGATTAATACTTTTAAACATTTTATTTCTTTAGTAAAAAATAAATTATATTTTTTATATTTTAAGGATTTGTTTATTGAACAAACATTTACAAATATGTGAATAAAGCTTCATTCTTGTAATATATATTACATTCATTTATTGATTGTGATTGCAAAATATGGTACAGTAAATGCTATAGGATTTGAAATTAGCCATATACAGTATGTTTTAACTTAATTTTTCCAGGCAAATATCATTGGAAAATATGAAAGACACGGAAAAATATTTGAAACAGTAGGATATGAAAGGATGTTGAAAATATAGACTTGATTTTGAGTGACCTTTGTAATGCCAGGTCAATGTGATCGTTGTTTTTTTTATAGAACCCTCATTTTTTATTGTATATTTTTGTAGCTCTTGTCGAAACGATTTCAAAACATTATAATAAAGTTCTCTTTCATTAAAAATTTTCTGAGATATTTTACATTTTGTCACAATACTTTTAATATAAAATTTGAAATATCTCGTAAAATATTCACTTTTCGATGAATTTACTTTGATACTTTTATATGTTGAATAATGAAAGAAACCGATTGTTAAAAAGAAAACAAAAAAAAACAAAAAATTTGATTACATTTTTTGGACGCATTTAATTTTACAAAATTGCAAATGTAAAAATAATTATTGGATTTTTTTCATTATTCTACGTGTAAAAGTATCAAGGTCAAGTCATTGAATAGTGAAAACCTTACAAGATATTTCATATTTTATATTAAAAGTATCATGACAAAATTTAAACTATCAGGAAATTTTCAATGAAAAAGAATTTTATTGTAGTGTTTTAAAAATGTCTTGACAGGAGCTACAAAATTATGCAATAAAAAATTAGAAGTTTTATTTAAGAAAACATTGATGACACTGACCTGGCATTGAATAAATCACTCAAGATCAAGTCCATATTTTCGTCATCTGTCCTACTTGATATCCTACAACTTTTGTCTGAAACGTTTTTTTTTATCTTCCATATTTTCCTGAGATTAAAACGAAACACCCTCTATATGTAAAATAAAATTTATGAAAACTAATATATATATAACAGAATAGAGCGAAATCTGTTTTGTTTGTAAATTTTATAATATGCTTTTTATTTTTAAATTATATTTTTTAGTAGCGCAATTGTTTTCATAAATAACAAAATTTGTTTTATGTGAATTACATTAAAAAAGAATTTTTTTATTTTTTATCCACAGCGATAATCCACTTTGCCTTCCTTCAGTTCAATTGTCCAATGATAAGGCTGATAATATTCAGAACTATAATGTATATGACGAAAATACATCAAAGAATACGGAAGATACAATGATTACTTCACCGCTGAGTTATGTGCATGACAGCAGCGACAGTTTGACACATTTTGTGCAAGAAGGTGATATTTCTACTAATGGTATGTATTTAAAAAATATTCTTACTGTATGGTCTTTCTCTTTTCGTCTCGAAAAATAATTATCACTTTTGTATCTAATGATTTATTTAAAACGTTTTATTAAACGTACGTCTTATTAAAAGCTTAGTGTTGAAGAACAAAATCATTGGATACGTAAAAATTTATATCAAGTTTGTTCATAAAACGAATCAAATTTGATCTAATTTTATTTCGGAAAATAAAACGGAATTAACATTGCATTATATTAAAAATTTTGGGGTAATTTTACAGATATTATTGAAGGAATAGACAATGATGAGACTGAATACGTTTCTGATAAACAGAATAATGAGCTGTTAGAAGAGAATAACAATGAGTTTTATCAAAAGGATGACAGTAAGTCTTTAGTTACTTTCTTTACTTTTATTAATATTTTGATTAACGTTAATTCATAATTAATTAGTTTATTGTCTTTGATGAGTTTTGAAAACAACGTTCATTAATTTGTATATATTTATGTTTCCGAAAATACGTATAATACACAACGTATATTGTAATACAAAAGTATCAATTTCTCCAAAAAAGTTATAATTAGTAAAGTTTTAATATTCAGGATGGACAAAATAAAGCATGACAAATTTTTATCTCCATGCAGAAATATTGTTTCTAAAGAAAAATGTTTCAAACAAAAGTTGTTCGGTTTAAAGAGGAATTCATAGCTCCGATGTGAGTCATGTCATAAATGTCGTAGTTTTTAAGAAATTTTAAGGATGAATAATTTAAATAAAACTTGGTTTTTTCCTTGAGATAAAAATTGTAGATCTCGTCAACACGTTTTAAAAACACTATAATGAAGCTCTCTTTCGTTAAAAATTCCTTGAAATATTTTAAATTTTGTTTTATAATATAAAATCATTTTTTAATATAAAATAAGAAATATCTCCTAAAGTATTCACTTTTCTATGACTTTACCTTCATACCCCTTAAATGCCACACCTCTCAAGAATCTCGTAAATGACACATGGGGTCTAAAAGACCCCAGCATGAAAAATGTCTCCTTACTTATTGATTTTTTGATATTTAGTTATGAAAATTATTTTCAATGTTGTTCAAGGCTTGAAAAGAGAATAAAATGCTTATATTGTTAAAATATCAATTTCAACATAGTATAAAAAATTAACCCTTAAATGCCACCCGGGGTCCAGCGGACCCCAGACCCTTTACAATGATATATTTTCAAATGTTCCCGCCAAAAATGGAGCTTATATTTATTTATTTATTACTTTTTATTTTTTTTATTTTGGAGCCAATATTTTAACTGTTGGCGATCTTAATTTTTTATACTATTTTTAAATTGAAATTTTAACAATATAAGCATTTTATTCTCTTTTCTAAGCCTTGAACAACATTGAAAATAATTTTCATAACTAAATATCAAAAAATTAATAAGTAAGGAGACATTTTTCATGCTTGGGTCTTTTAGACCCCATGTGTCATTTACGAGATTCTTGAGAGGTGTGGCATTTAAGGGTTAAGATCGCCAACAGTTAAAATATTAGCTCCAAAATAAAAAAAATAAAAAGTAATAAATAAATAAATATAAGCTCTATTTTTGGCGGGAACATTTGAAAATATATCATTGTAAAGGGTCTGGGGTCCGCTGGACCCCAGGTGGCATTTAAGGGATACTTTTATACATAGAATAACAAAAGGAATCGATTGTTGTAAAAAAAAACATCGAAAAGTAAATACTCTTTATATTTTAGATACTTTATATTTTATATTAAAAATGTTACAAAATTTAAAATATCAGGAAACTCTTAATGAAAAAGAGCTTTATTATTATAGTATTTTGAAAACATTTTGATGAGATCTATAACTTTCATCTCAAAGAAAAAATCAAGTTTTATTTCAGAAATTAGTTGCCTTTCTTGAAAACGACATCTATGACATGACTCACATCGCGTGTCCTCCTTCAAACCAAATAACTTTTGTTTGAAGCATTTTTCCCCTTGAAACAATATTTTTGGAGAAATAAAAATAAAAATTCGTCACACTTTATTTTGTCCACCTTGTATATAATTATATATTATTATTTTTGTGATTTATACATTACATTATTCAATACACTTTTTATGTATCTTTATTATATGTTTTAATAACTGTTTCGCTTTAGGTTATGAATATTTCGATTCCACGGCACATAAAGAAAATTCGGATTCAGAATATTGTCCTTCTGAACATAGTTCCATCTTGACAGAACCAGATGCTAACGAAGATGTATTTCTTGATGCAACCACACACAATAAAAATAAACGATCAAGTGGATCAACAAAAGATTCAAATAATACTTCGGGCTTTGATGTATCTATACGGCTTAATGAAAGTAATGTAATTTGTCCTGATGACACTAATCTTAATATCGATCCATCTGAAGGACCCAAAGGTGGCAATAAGAAAAACTGCTGCTTCTATTGCCGAAAGATGCAATCAAAAATTGCTCGACATCTTGCTACAGTTCACCGCAACGAACCCGAGATAAAGAAGTTCCTTGATCTTCCTCCAAATAATTTAGAAAGAAAAAGAATAATTGAAACAATAAGAAAGAACGGCAATTTTGTTTATAATACTAATAGTAATGTTAATGACGAAAAACTTATTGTGTGCAGGCGCCCTCAAGAAAATAAGAAAAAAGGCGCAAAAGACTATACAGCTTGTGCAAAATGCAAGGGATTTTTTGTAAAGAGTAGCATCAGACGCCATTTTAGAAAATGCACAGGTCACTCTAGTAAACAAACTAGATCTGTGTTAGTTATGGGCAGAGCAATTGTTGGACGTATTAATCCTATTGCAGAAGAAACATTACGAAAAGTAGTTTTTCCTGCACTCAGAGAAGATGAAATAACACGTATGATTCGATATGACGAATTGATTATTATGTTTGGCAATAGATTATGCCGGAAATATCGCAAACAATATCAGCATAAATTAATTCGTTCACATCTTAGATACCTTGGTCGTTTCTTAAAAGCAATGAAAGACCTAAACACTCAAGTTACTGACATGACGTCAATTTATCATCCTACATTTTACGAAGATAGCATCAAAGCAGTTAATAAGATGTCTGCATTTGACAATAGCACAAATACTTATAAAGTAACAACGACACCACAACTAATGGGAACTTTACTTAAGAAAGTAGGAAATCTTTTGATTACTCAAAGTATAAAGAAGAAAGATTACGAAACAAAGAAAAATACTGAAGAATTTCTTGCTCTTCTCATCGACTATTTTCCTACTAGTGTTAATAGAGCCGCTTTGGAAGCGCAGGAAGAGAATAGAAGGTGTAAAAAAACAGAACTTCCTTCAATGGACGATATCATAAAGCTTCGTAATTATCTTGATGATAAACGTAAATCCCTGTGAGATGTTAAAGGAAACATTTTGTCATAATAGTTGGCTGGAACTAGCAAAAGTAACTCTTACGTCCGTGCAATTATTCAATCGTCGTAGAGCGGGCGAAATAGAACACCTTCTCATCAAAGATTTTGAGAGCTATGTACAAATTACAGAGAGCACAGACGAAGACTTATTCCAATCTCTGTCAGGTGCAGCACGAGAAATTGCAAAAAAATATGTAAGATTTACTATACGCGGAAAATTAATGCGTACTGTTCCTGTATTACTATCAGCTCAATTATTGAAATGTATTAAATTGATTTTAAAATATCGACATAATGCTCGTGTACCTACTACAAATCCGTATTTATTTGGAATTCCGGGATACAACAAAAGTTGTTTTAAGTACTTAAATGCTTGTGAATTGATGCGACAATTTTCCACGGCATGTGGTGCAAAACGACCATGGGCTCTACGTGGGACGGGTCTTAGAAAACATGTTGCTACAATAAGTGTAGCGTTAGATTTATCGGAAAATGATGTTTCTGATCTAGCAAAACATATGGGTCATGCTATAGCAATACATAAAGAAATCTACCCGGGCAACCCGTTGTAAGTAGAGATATTGTACGGATGTCACAAGTATTAGAGAAAGCACAAGGTGTCAATGACGACGAAAGTGGTGATTCAGATAGTAGTTATAAAAACGGAGAAGCTTCAGAGGAGAATGACACAAGTTTATCCTATGAAGTGGAATCTAATATCCACAATGATAGTAACAAATCAGTAAAAAACACTCGTAAAAGTGCGAAGAAACGGAATAGTACGTATATTTATTTTTATATAAACTTAGGGCAATATATACGTCAGACATCTTGAATTATAAAGTCAGAAATAAGAAAGATAGGAGAAAATACAGCTGAACGATTCCAGTAACTTGTTCATTTAAGTGACTATTTGTCAACTAAACTTTTTTAAAAAAGCAAAACGTATATTTCTATTAATTTTTCTCGTCAACATAAAATCCACAATATTTTATGTAAATATCGACAAGAATAGTAACTTTTCTGTTAATATGTTTAGAATATAACAAAAACCAAATACTCATGTATTTTGCCATATTTAAATATAACTAATCATATTTAATTTAACTGTACATATTCTAAAAAATAATGTATATTAATATTAATATTATACACTAATATACTATTAATATTTTTTCACAGCTCCACCATATGGTCGTATTAAACGTGTCCGATGGACAAATGAAGAAAAACAAATCGTCATGAAATACTTTGCCGATTGCATAACAAACGGAAAATTACCCTCTATACAAGCGATCCAAGAAGTTATTGCAAAAAATCCTTGTTTACAAAATCGATCTTCATCAGTTGTGAAGACATGGATAAATAACCAACAAAAATGAGCGACACAACATTAACACAACAATAGATTTCTTCATATTTTTATAACGTCATATGCTTCATATTTTTATATGTCCTTGAATGTAATCGAATGTTTAAGTCAATTATTTATTACAAGCTTTTGAAGAATAATATAACAAAAAGCAAATGTCCTATAACATAACAAAATCGTACATTTATCGACGTACTTTTGATAATATGACGTTATAAACGTATGAAAACTTAAAGCATCCATATATACATAGTCATCCGATAAATTACGTGATTCATGAGTATAGCGGCAGTTGATAATACGATATTGTTAATTAAATCGTAATTCATCGATTTCGTATCAGTTGTATTGTTTCCTATTTCATCTGTTTGATAACTCGTGAACTCAGGTTATTTAAGTAGTTAATGCAAATCGCACAGATAATTACAATGCTTGATCTTTATATCATACGTGCATCATACGATGCGTCAATCAGCTTAGTTTTCACGTACAGTGCGCCACGTGTTGTCACATGCGATGTTTGCTTGTACGTTATATAATTAGCTTTTTCCCATGGACCAGAGGGCTGACAAACGCTTTTACACTTGTGACAAGCAAAAATACTTAATGTAAATTTTTTTTAATGTTAATAAGCAAGCTTGTTGGCATTTATGATGTTAGTCACTCGCTTCTTTTACATTGTTTTTTTATCAATGCGATATTTTTGCAATTTTTATTTTATGATTTTGTTCCATGCGTCTTGCATATTATCACATAATCGCCATGACAATGGTCTGATCGCATTGGTCTGACACGATTCGTATAATCTCACATTCTGGCGTGCGTTGCCGACTTACACTTACATATAATATCTCACGAATTGAGTTTAGTTTGACTGGCTATATATTTATAATTATGTTTTATTTATAAGTTTCTTTAAAGAATTTATATTACGTTTTTTTTTTAAATTTAATAAGCGAGCTTGATGCTATTCATGACGTTAGTCATTTGCTTCTTTGACTTTTAGTTTTTTTTCCATTATAATGCAGTATTTTCTCAATTTTATTTTCACGATTTTGTTCCATGCCAGTTGTATATCTCATACAACCACGTGCGCGTGCGTGTCATGTAACCACCATGCCGGCAATGGTCTAATCACATTAGTCTGACGCAGCTCGTACGATCGCACATTCTAGCGTGTGTCACCGATTCACAAATGCATAATATATGAGAGATTTCTCACGAATTGAGTTTAGTTTGAATGGCTGTGGATTTATAAATTGTTTTATTTATGTTTTTTTATAAGAGTTGGCTTATATTACACGACAATGATAAAAGCGACATGATATAAAGTATTTTATAAGTATAACATAAGTATAAAAATTCTTATAGCTAGAACATCTTTAATTTGTCTATAAAAACTGTACATGAAAAACAACAAATAAAAAACATACTATAATTATCCCAACGGTCTCTTTAAACTATACTGGTTAACAATTTATTGCAACAGTCAATTTATTTTAAAATTTCGCATAAATTCAAAGCATAGGTATTTACGTGAAAAGTTGTCACATTTGAAATTTTTTTATTCTAAGAAGTAAAGTTTGTATTTTAAGGATCATTTGCTAGATTTTGAATTTATTCTCCTTAGTGTATATTATGTAACAAAACAATTTTGATTGATCCACAAATAAGAGAATAATTTAAGGTGATCACATTATGCGGTTCATCCTGTATATATTGTATACGGGGCGTTTCGTTTTGAATGATGCAGTCGATTATCTCGTCAACTGATGATGTTATTGAAAAATGTTTCAGACGAAATTTGCATGGTTTGAAAGGAGACACATAATGAATATATGGACTTGACCTTGAGTGATCTTTTCAAAGTCAGGACAAGGTCACCTTGAATTTTTTAAACAAAACCGCCTATTTTTTATTGCATATTCTTATAGCCCTTGTCGAGACGTTTTTAAAACACTATAATAAAGCTCTTTTTTGGGGAGAGAGACGGCTGGTCTAGTGAGTAGAGCGCCAGATTCGTAATCCGGAGAGCCGGGTTCGAATCCCGCTAGGCCGATGAAAATTTTTCTCAGTAAAACGCTGCCCCCTCATCTGGCGGATAAATCCAATGCCCAGTGAGAAATGATACATCGGATCGACGTCGATTAGATATCGAAATCTCGATATCAATAGAAAATCGATCTTTACATCGATTTCGATGTTCAGGTGGTCACAGTTTCGAGCATTCATCGATATCAAAATTCTTAAAAAATCGATATATTTTGTATGACAGCTAGAGCGCTTTATAACGATAAAAGAGAGTTTGCAAACGGAAGGAATTCTATTCCAACCTTTTTTTTAAGAATTAATTGATTTATGAAAATATAGCAATCGAATCAATGTTGAAACAATGTCGAATCGATGTCGATTTAAATTCTTCGACATCGATTCGACATTGTTTCGGCATCGATTCGATTGCTATTTCTATGAAAAATATAGCAATCTAATCAATGTCAAAACAATGTCGAATCGATGTCGATTTG
The DNA here is from genome assembly GCA_030770225.1 of Temnothorax unifasciatus. Taxonomy (NCBI): domain Eukaryota; kingdom Metazoa; phylum Arthropoda; class Insecta; order Hymenoptera; family Formicidae; genus Temnothorax; species Temnothorax unifasciatus. Next base: position 54,807 of record JASTWK010000615.1, read on the forward strand.
AACTCTTCGACATCGATTTGATATTGTTTCGGCATCGATTCGATTGCTATTTCTCACTACAATAAAATACCATATAAAATCAATAAATTAACTAAATAAACTTGTCAATTTAAACAAAAAATTAATTTCAAACTTTTTTATTTATGTGAAAATATATTCCAAAAATATGGAATCTTTAATGCAATTACAATAAGGTAGATTTATAAAATAAAATATGCTTACAATGCAAAAAATCAAAAAAAGTAAAGTAGAAAGATAAAAACTGGCACTAACTAAAAATGTAAAACGTTCAGTAGAAAGTTGAAATCTCAATAGCAACTAAGTTCACAAAATTATTTAGATTTGTTTCGCATCATTATGGCAGTAAAGTTATAACAGCTTAAAGTATTCTATAAGCCTAAATGACCATTACAATTAACATAAAATTAACAGATTTGCCATCATCAAAATTACAAAATATCTTCAGGTTACAAAATAATATCACAATTTAACTTGAAATTTAACATCTAAGTCACAGATAGATAAGAGATCCATCATTCTCATAGGAATAAATCGCATTAAAGAAACATAGAGTATTAAAAAAAAAGAAAAATGACTTATAGCAAATTCGGTTGCTTACACTAGTGCGCACTATAAGAGCAAAGCGACCACAAATTCGCTATTACTTTCCATGACTTACATGCAAAAGACGTAAATCAATTATTAGAGATTATTATTAATAAAAGTAAATGTTAGATAACAAAGATTGTTATCTAGATAAATATATAGATATATAGCTTCTATTCGTAGGAGGAATGGCTTGGCATAGCAAATTTTTTCTACATCCTTTCTTTCTCTTTTCTCCAGCTTTGGTGAATTATTCGGTTTTCTTAAATTTCTTGCTACGAATAGTTCCATCTGTTTGTGCGCGCCATGGAGCATTGGCCAGCCAAAAACTTGCAACCTTTTCAGCCACAGCTATATCTTCTGCTTCAAAATATAACAGCAGTGCACCTAAACATTAAAAATATATTTATCATATTAAACTATTAAACGTGACAATAGCTATTATATAAGACCAGACATCAATTATTTTTAACAGCTAGTAAATTAATAAAATTTTAGTATCATAAAATCTCAAGATATTTATTCTTCTAAAAAACAAAGAGGTTACCAAAATTTAACAAATGTAAACCTTCAGTACTTTTGCTCACCTAGAATAAGTTCCCATGTCTTCAGTGCATCAAACTTTTGTTTTCCCTTGGCTCCTTGAAAGCTGAATTTGTTTGCCACATTGTTATTAAGTATATTTCGTAATAATTTCCTGACTGAACTTTCCAGACTATTTTTGTCCACAAATCTTCCAAGATACATACTCTGCAGAAAGAAATAAAAAATTAATACATAATTTATTTAAAACGTAGATATTACCTTTGTCAAGCATACTACATGTTGAAAAACTTACTGCCGCTGATAAATTTTCATCGTCAGCTAAAATGTTTCTAAATCATGTAGCTCTTGTTCAGATTGAACCGGAAGTGAAGGGAATCCTGTGGGTCTTTTGATAACTTTCTCACCCGGAAGTAAATACCTATTTAGTTTCTCCTGATTCATTACACAAATATCTAGTTTGCTATTCAGTTGTTTTAATTCTTTTTTTATGTCATTATATGTGCTGGGATCGGAAAGAGAAATATCTGCAAATCAAAACAAACATATGACAATAAAATTTATATGTACAATAATAACTAATTTTTTCTTAACAATAAATAATTTTTTTACTTTACTCTCTTACCTGTTTTTTTACTCTGAGAGGACGCACAACTGCTTCCAGACTTCTTCGACTTCTCAGATTGAAACAGACAATAATCATTAGCATGAGACTTATCACTGAAGGATGAGCTTTCGCCTACAGCAGGACAGGGCAGACTTGGCAAAGGTTTACTTCCCTTCAATTCACTTGATGAGTTATAAATAAAATCCTTTTTAAATGAGCTGGTCGAAACTTCAGTATCTGTAGAGGATGACTGTTGTTCAGGAATATTCTTCAATGGAATTATTGATTCATTTAAATTTTCACCAAGTTCTTCTTCAGTATTTTGTCCTACTTCAATATTTTTACTTCTATCCAATAAACTATCATCCATATTTTCTTTATCAAACATCTCTTTATCTTCATACAAGGGTGCTTTATCCTTGTTTTGTCCTACTTCAATATTTTTACTTCTATTCAATAAACTATCATCCATATTTTCTTTATCAAACATCTCTTTATCTTCATACAAGCGTGCTTTATCCTTGCAAGCTTTTTGAAGTTTTTTACTCTGCAACTGAAACAGCGCGAGTTCTTTATCTTTTTTTTTCTGTATTTTTTCCCTTATGTTGTTAAAGATGTTACGTTTGGCAACTTGTTTTCCATCATTTTTTCCAGAGGATTTGCAAATTGTCTTGTAAGTTGATTGTTTCTCTAGCTGGGGAGAACGCTGCTTCTGCCGTACTAATTTATGCGGAGATGTGACAAATCTTGCTGGTTTAACAAAAGGAACAGGAGGAGGTATTGGTACCGTCCTTTTTGATTTTTGAAGATTCTTTTTGCTTGGATGGGTCCTTGCCTTCTTTTTGACATTAAAATCTTCAGATCCGGAATCTGATTCCTTTTCTGAATCAGAGTCTAAGTGTTGTACCTTCTTTTTTATTCTGAGCCCTCTACCTAATTCACGATGATCTGTTTCATAATTGGAATCCTCTACATGTCCCTTGCATGAAGCAGCAGCCTTGTCATATAAATCTGCAACAAATATCAGATAACTAAACAAACTAAGCAAATGGTAATGACAAATACTTCTAAATAACAATAAGCACCCATATATAAAGTAAATTACTAAAAATATTGCAAGCTAATATTTTTGAAAATCAACGAGATATAAAATTCTTATTTTCCACTGTTTGGTAGCGGATATTTTGTGATAAAATTAATTTTCTAAAGTGAAGTTGAGGTCATTTCAAAAACACCTTGATATTTTTAACAACATGTACTTAAATATTAGCCTGCAATTCTTTTAGTGATTTATTCTGTATGAATCTTACAAAGATAAAGCATCCTTGTATCAAGACAAAGAAACACTTGATCATCAAAATATAGACGATGATAGTTTATTGAATAGAAATCAAAGTATTGAAGTAGGACAAAATCCTGAAGAACTTGTTGAACATTTTATTTAATCAACAACTCTAAAAGTAATTTTTTCTATTGCAGATCTAAATAGAATAACCTTATAGAAGTTATTTAATTACAAAAGTTGGAAAGCAATCTGTACAGGAGAAAATGTTTAACACTCAATTCATTGACTGCTTAACATAGGAAACCTAGAGATTTAACACTTTTAAATTAGCATGAAAAAGACAGACAAAAACATTAGAAGAAAAATAATTAAATTGTGAAAAAATGACTAGACAGAACAAAAACAATTGTTGATGGTATAGTAAAATTAAGAAAGAGACATAATACTGACTCGAAAATAGTTTTGCAAAAATAACTGCATATTCTACGAAGAAATAATTTTAAACATGGAAAAATTTGAGTTTTTTAACATATTGCTAGCATGAAACGCAAAGTTGCTTCAAATTATTATAAATATCACTAAAATACAACCCATTACAATTTATGCTTTAAGAAGTTTTTCCCGCCTTTCCCATAAAAAACCTACTTACCATAAAATCTCTTAATCAAAACGGTTTCCTCTCCCCAATTTGGATCAGGCGGTTTCTCCTTCCTTACTAAGCTTCCGGCATCTACAGATGTGGGAGGCCATTTCATCTGTACTTGCATATTTTCATCCAATTCAGTTGTGAACCATCGAGTAAGACCAACGGCATAAAATACATCATCATCAGAAGTTAGTCTCTTTCCTTCATGTGTTAAAAATTTCAACACCACAAACTGCAAAAAAAAACAATAAAATTTAAAAGGAAAAAAACTAAAAGTGTATGGAAACATTAATTATTATTATATCAGGAGAGAGATCAATAATAGAAACATAAAAAATAATGTGATAATTATACAAATACTAAACTGTTTTCATTAATAATTTTAATTAAAAATTAGAATCACAAACAGGATATCTGTCATACTATCCAAATTTTATGTAACATAAATGAATTTATACTCTACATCACGCAGTTGTTCAAACTCTAAAATACAATTTTGCTATACAGCAGCTTAATTAACTTTATCACGTAGGCAAATACAGAAGGAATAAAGAAAAGAAAACAAATTAGAATGTATAATAAATCACTTTGGTGATAATTATACCATTAAACTGAAAGAACAGAAATATTAATAGACTACATTACTTACATCGCTTATCAACTATGTAGCATCAGAAGGAGACAAAGAAAAACTACTTGAGAAGAGGCATAGTGTGAAGCAACGGAAAACATAAAAAAAATTCTCCATCGGGAATAAGCCAGCATTTACTAACAACTTCAGTAAGAGGAAAAATACGCCTTTCTTCACTGACATCTGTTAATTGTATAATGCCTAGTTCTGACGAAGACAGAGGATACTGATAGACGTCTTCCATCTGTGTAAAAGAGTATCCAACAAAAAAAACTTTCCCATGTCTCTGTACAATATTGTGGAGGACAGCAATATCACCCATAACAGTTTTAAAACAGGAATCTTTCTTGTTGCACTTAAAAATTGTATCGTTTACTTTAATTCTTCTGAATTGCAGACCATCTATTATCTCATTAAATACAAATCTTCTCTGAGCTTCCAAATGCACTTTATTCTCATGATCTTCAAAGACAATGTCAACATGTCGTGATTTCTCCAAATCACGATATGCAGCTTGTTTGAGCGGTTTATATCCAGATTGCAGAGATGCTTTAATTGAAAACAACTTGTTCTCAAAAGGATAAGCGCTAAAAGTATCAAGTGCGCCATGTTCTTCACATTCTTTAGACAGGTGACACATGCTATGAACGTTATACACAACAAATTGTTTTCCAAATACATTTGCAAAATGATTAATAAAGGTCCTTAATAATTGGTCTGCATAGCCACAAAGATTTCTCACAAACACAGGACTTCTTAAGATATAAATGGCTGAGTGCAGAAGTAAAAAAAGTTTATATACATTTTCATCTAAATAATCACGAAAAACTAAAACACCATCATACAGCAAGAGTCGTCTGTACTCTGTACCCTTCATATAGGTAAAATCTTGAAAAGATCTTGGAGGTCTATTGAAGTCCGATGGACATGAGTCCCTCAGCATTTCTAGCTTATGGGAAATAGCTGTAACAATGTCACGATGCAGCTTCCAAGGTCCATTCCATTTTAAAAGAGCTAAGAGAAATCTCTTGAACACACCTAAATCGATAAGATGCAGTGCATCTAAACGGAACTGAGACACTAGAAGAGCTTCTATGTCAAGCAATGGAGAGCGGTCCAGATGATGATATGGTTGTTCTTGGTCACGAAATGACTCATCACTTCTCAGAGTCTCATCAAGTTTTATATATGTCATGCGATAATCAATCCATTCTCCTACAACCTCACACTTCTCACAAGCGCAATATCCTCCATGTTCAATACAACACTTTACTTTTGCACGAGCTGGGGCATCTAAAATATAATGCCTAATCGAAAATTTATAAGCAATATCATTGTTTGTGTAACCATTTTGAAGCAAGTGAGCAACCTCTTTCACAAAAGGCTTAAGAAAATCCTTTACACTAGGATCGATTCTTCCTTTAAAAAGTGCAATAATAAAAGGCTCATTTTTCGTTCTTACGAGCCTACCTAATATAGGCCAAAATCTGATCGGAGAGCTTTTGTGGAGAGGGAGCCCATCCATATTGATATCAATGATAATTTCATGAAAACGTGCTAAATATTCCTGCAAATCCATAGAATCTAAATTGAATGTAATTCCTTTATACCACAATTTTCCACCATCAACTGGTATTAAATTAATCCCAGGAGTTTGTAAAAGGGTTTTATAACTAAGAGGTAAGTTTGGAAATGCAGGATGAAGTTTAGAAAGTAGATCATCTAGCTTCCTCTTTGAAAGTCTTCCTGGCTCACGAGCCCATGCTTCTATAGCAGCTCTAACATACTGAGCCTTTTCATTTTCATTAGCAAAAAACACTTGTTCTTCGTCTGATGTATTATTTTCTTCGTTACTTTCAGAAGTAATAGAACCAACATCTGCCTGGACTTCTACTGTTTGTGTTAATGCAGGATTGTGTGACAGGGCTGAGGAATAGAGTCGCGTTCGTTTATTATAAACGTGTTTGCTTTATTAAGATATAATAAGCTGAACTGTACGGCGCGTGCTCTCCTCTCGACATGAGACTTGAGACTAGAGAGGGGAAGAGCCGCCTCGCATGGTTGCCACTCGAAGTCGCTTCGGGGCACGAACGCTACCGAAGTTACCCGAGTCGCGCTCGACTCGTTTTATTGTACAGTCACATATAGAATATAACATAAGGAAATATGTGTCTGTACACTCGCCAACATAAACGCGCTGAACTTAATTATTCTTAACACTACCGCCGTTCGAGCGTTTCTCATTCGTTACCATGTTTAGCTTAAAACATAAATTTCTGAAGCGGTCTCGCGGCAGCGCTTTCGTGAGTATATCCGCGCGTTGATTCTCGGACGGAACGTATTCGACTTTAATTTCTTTTTCGTTTACCTTTTCGCGGATAAAGTGAAAATGAACATCTATATGCTTTGTTCTCTTGTGAAATACTGGATTTCTGACTAATTGAATTGCGCTTTGGTTATCGACATATAGAGTCGTTTCATTATCACAGGGACATCCGATGTCGGATAGCAGTTTCCTTATCCAGACTACTTCTCGTGCTGCTGCCGATGCAGCCACGTACTCGGCTTCTGTCGTACTTAGCGTCACCAGTCGTTGCCGCTGCGACGACCACGTGACGGCCCCGTTCGCGAGACAGAAGACGTATCCCGTTGTGGATCTTCGCGTTTCGATATCTTCGGCGTAGTCAGCGTCCGAAAAACCTATTAATACTGCTTCGCTACCGCCGCTTACATACTTGATACCGTAATCTATCGTGCCTTGAAGATACGCGAATATTCGCTTTACTGCTCGCCAATGTGTCGCATTGTGTTTTCCTAGATATTTGCTAACTGAATTTACCGCAAACGCAATATCCGGTCTCGACACGGCCGCTAAGAAAACTAACGACCCGACTGCCTCGCGATAAGGCACGTTAATCAATTTTTCGTCGTCCTCCTCGGTTGGGGACAGTGCCGCGTGCGGATCCGCTGGCACACTCACCGTTTTCGCGTTCGCCATTCCGAACTTTTCAATAATTTTTCGCGTGTACGCGCTCTGGTGAATCGTTAGCGTTTTTCGCTCTCTATCGCGTTCGATTTGCAGCCCGACAAAAATATCTGAGTTTTCGACCGTTATTTTGAACGTTTCGCTTAGTCTTTGAATTATCCGTTTAAGTAACTTTAAATTGTTTGACGCGACTACCCCATCGTCAACAAATAACGCCAATATCACTATGTATTTACCGAATTTCCCGATGAACACACACTTATCTGCTTCGCACTCTTTGAAGTTGTATTCGTCCAGAAATTTCTTGAATCTCAGGTTCCAGCATCTTGGAGCCTGTTTTAGCCCATAGAGAGACTTCTCGAGCTTGCATGCGACATTCCTGGGATCTTC
>JASTWK010000615.1:67500-103617 GCA_030770225.1 Temnothorax unifasciatus
TTATTCTCGGCACTTTTCACTCCTCGCGGATGTCGATTTTTGGCCGTCGCGGCCAGCGCTTCCGAGGCGTTTTCGTCGTTGTTGAGCCTCGCGTCCTCTCGAATCAACCTTTCCTGCAGATTATCGAGAGTTTGTCGTGCAGGGTCGACGCTATCCCACGCTACCTGCAGCGTGCTAAACCTCGTGGTCAGACTCGCGAGAATCTTCGCCATGACTGTGGCGTCTGATACGTCTTCGCCGACGTCCTTGAGCTGACTCGCCATGTTCGTCACCCTCGCCACGTGTTGTACCGCCGTGTCCGCTTCGCTCATCCGATACGCGTGAAACCTTTGCAGCAGGCCCAACTTGTTTGTCGCCGTCTTCTGCTCGTGGATTAGACACAGTTTGTTCCACATTTCTTTCGCAGAAATGCACGATAGCACACACACTTGTTGAGCTTCGTCGAGATTGGACAGGATAATGAATTTTGCCGTTGCATCATCCTTCACGTTTTTCTTGAACGCGGCCGCGTGTCCCGCTCCCGCGGGTGGCGGTTCCCTCGTGCCGTCTACGATGTCGAGGACGTCGTTCATAACGAATAACGCATTCACTTGAGCTTTCCAGCCCTGGAAGTTCGTTCCGTCGAAAGGCTTCACACCCTTCACCGAGATTCCGACCGACATCGCGGATTCGACTTGCACGCTTCCGACACGTTAACACCGGCACACCGGCACAATGGCCGACTTTCGTTCCGCGCCACGTGCGACTCCCCGAATTCTCACAGCGCACACAATTTTTCCGCAGTTAAACGTGAACTGGGCCCATAACCTGTTAATGCAGGATTGTGTGACAGGGCTGAGGAATAGAGTCGCGTTCGTTTATTATAAACGTGTTTGCTTTATTAAGATATAATGAACTGAACTGTACGGCGCGTGCTCTCCTCTCGACATGAGACTTGAGACTAGAGAGGGGAAGAGCCGCCTCGCATGGTTGCCACTCGAAGTCGCTTCGGGGCACGAACGCTACCGAAGTTACCCGAGTCGCGCTCGACTCGTTTTATTGTACAGTCACATATAGAATATAACATAAGGAAATATGTGTCTGTACACTCGCCAACATAAACGCGCTGAACTTAATTATTCTTAACAGTTTGTGATGAGATAATACTGTCACTGTTATCATAGCTTGGAATTTCAGAAGCAGTAAGATTCACGCTATCAATTTCATTTATTGATGGATCCAGTCCATGGTCAATGTGTTCAACAGCATTCTGTTTATTCTGACTTTCTTCATGAAAATAAACGCAGTTATAGCCATCATCTTCAGATGAGTCATTACAAAATGCAATATTTTCTTCCATATCATCAGTACTGTCAACGGAATAAAAATGCTGCTGTTTCACAATAGCATTGATTCTGTCTAATCTAAGGCGCTTTGCAGCAAGCTTACGTACTTTTCGATTTAACGATCTCTTGAAGTTTTGTTCTATAATAATCTTCAAAATAAACAAAAGGCACATTATAATGTTACAAGCTATAATATTAAGACTACAGGGTGTTTTATTTTAAATGACAACCTTAAATATTTCTTCAACAATACATTTTAGAGAAAAATGTTTTAGACAAAAGTTACATGGTTTGGGGAAAGACACATAATGGTAAAATAGTAAAATCTATTTTCGAAAAAATCGATTTTTTAATGAAACACCGTCACCATAATTTTTTAAAATGGAATTATATAATTTTCTTACATAAGATAAATCTCCTAGTTATTTTGCATATCAAAAAAGTATTAAGGTAAAAGTATTAAGGTCAAATTATCAAGAAATCAATACTTTGAAATATATTATATTTTATTTTGACATATTTTAATGTGAAATATAAAATATCTCATAAACTATTCATTTTTTTTTAAATTATACTTTAATATTTTTATGCACAGAATAATGAGATAAACCAATTGGTGTAAAGAAAACACATGCTCTTAAAAAAAAGTTGCATATTGCATAATTTTTTAAAGATCTTTCTTTACACCAATTTGTTTATCTCATTATTCTGTGCTTAAAAGTATTAAGGTGCAATTACCAAAAAATGAATAGTTTACGAGATATTTTGTATTTTACGTTAAAATGTATTAGAATAAAGTATAATATATATCTCGTAAAGTATTGATTTTTTTTTATAATTGTACCTTAATACTTTTATATACGGAATAACTCGGAGAATCATTTTATGTAAAAAATTATATAATTTAATTTTAAAAAATGATAGACCTCTGTTTCCTTAAAAAATCGATTTTTTCGAAAATTGATTTTACCATTATTTGTCTTCCCATAAACCATGCAACTTCTGTCTAAAACATTTTTCATTTTTCTCAAACATGTTTGAGGTCATCATTAAAAATGGAACACCCTGTATATGTACACTTAACTTTCTTTTAACGTGGTAAAGTGTACCGCGTAAGCGTTAAAAAGATTATATTATTTAGGAGGAAACTCGTGTAAAGAAGATATAGGAATACAAAAAACATATTATTTTACAGTTTTACACCGTAGAGCAAAAGAAATCGTGTAAAAAGAAATCGCGTTATATAAGAAAACCGCATTAAAAAATGATCAGGGATACAAAGATTGTCGAAACTGTTTCTAATAATGTCATAAATATAAGTCGGAGACAAAAATTTACGCATGACGTAAGTATCACCTGTATCGTATAAAACATTGCATGATCTTTAATTCTATAATAACTATAATTACAGTGACTATTTTTTCAAGATATCTAATTATTTATAGTAAATAATACGTTCATACACAAAAAATAGGGAACACTTTCTATACTAAAAATTGAGCTATTTTCAAACCGCTGAAACTCGGCGAAAAACTATTGTAGACAAAAATAAAAAAAGCATTTTAAAGCTTAAAGTTTCAACTTTAACACGCTGCCAATAGCTTTTTAAAATTCGTTTATCTTCTTTTTTTGTGCTTTAAAAACTAAATCTATACTTTTTAGAAATAATATTGATACTCGGCTAAAAAATCGTTGTAGACAAATAATAATTAAAAAACCATTATAGGCGTGTTAAAGTTGAAACTTCAAGCTACAAAATATTTTTTTAATTTTTTGTCTACGATGATTTTTAGTCAAGTATCGACATTTCTAAAAAGTACAGGTTTCAAAATTGTATATCTTGGCAAAAAAAATCACAGGAAAAGTAAAAAAAACGTTTTGTTAGCAAAAGATTGTAATTTATAAAACTTGAGCCGAATTTTTCGAGAGAAATTTTTTTATTGAGCTGCAAAATCTCAAATACACATAATTTTAAGGAACAGAACAATATGTTCTTTTTTAAAGCATGGAACAAGAAAAATAAACAAATTTTAAAAAACTATTAATAGTAGTTTGTTAAAGTTAAAACTTCAAACTTCAAACTTCAAAAAACTTCTTTAATTTTTTGTACATTTTACATAATATGGCTATTGTCATGTCTGTGTGTGTGTATGTATGTATATGTATGTGTATATTTATGTGTGTGTATGTGTGTGTAAATGTGTATGTATGTGTGTGTGTGAGTGTGTGTATATGTGTGTGTAGTAATAACTAATAATAACGTAAGAACCTTCGTGATCTATATGCTATAAGTCTGATCGTACATTCTAAAAGTGCTAAATACAAGAAACAAATATTTTTAAAAATATAGATATACTTACAGGCCTATCGTCCTCTGCCATTGTGTCAATTCACTATAATCATTCAGCTCGACAACTTATTTTGATAGCTCAGGTAGCATAAAGCAACAGGTCTCAATTCTCAAGCTTAAAACTGGTTCTTTTTCTTTTCTCCAAAACTAGTCGTCAAGTACGACCGTGCGACCACAGTGCGACAGACAGCGAAAGGACAGGAGGCAAAAACAAATAGCGATATCGGCGTATATATGACTGGAAAAAATTATTCATAAAAAAATTTATAATAATTGATTCGACAAATAATTTCTGGCTAAAATTCTTATGATGTATTTTTATTTTACATAATATGGCTATTGTCGTGTGTGTGTGTGTGTGTGTGTGTGTGTGTGTGTGTGTGTGTGTGTGTGTGTGTGTGTGTGTGTGTGTGTGTGTGTGTGTGTGTGTGTGTGTGTGTGTGTGTGTGTGTGTGTGTGTGTGTGTGTGTGTGTGTGTGTGTGTGTGTGTGTGTGTGTGTGTGTGTGTGTGTGGTGTGTATATATGTGTATATGTGTGTGTGGTAATAACTAATAATAATGTACGAGCCTTCGTGATCTATACGCTCGTCTGTTTATCGCGTTTACGCATACATTACATTTCAATGCAGATTACCTGTAACTACATGGCTGTAAAAGCGCATCAACGTTGATCGATATAAATTTACATTATATGTAACATTACACGTAAATTACGCATGCATATCTAACAATGAGCCAAAAATATTTTGCGCGGAATTAATAATTCTTCGGTTATAAAAGCTTTACATTGTGATGCCAAATAAATCAACTTTCCTCATGATTGAAAATACTATTTTACAACGAGAAATATTTTGATCGTACACTCTAAAATAAAGTGTTAAATATAAGAAACAAATATTTCTAAAAATATAGACATACTTACAGACCTAAAATCGTCCTTTGATCTGCTATCGTGTCAATTATTAACGTCAATCGATCGTGTCGACGTCAATACACTCTAATTCAGCTCGACAATTTATTCAGGTCTCGCAATTCTCAAGCTTAAAACTGGTCGTCTTTTTCTTTTCTCCAAAACTAGTCGTCAAGTACGATTGTGCGACCACAGTGCGACAGACAGCGAAAGGACAGGAGGCAAAAACAAATAGCAATATCGGCGTATATATGACTGGAAAAAATTATTCATAAAAAAATTTATAATAATTGATTCGACAAATAATTTCTGGCTAAAATTTTTATGATGTATTTTTATTTTACATAATATGGCTATTGTCGCGCGCGCGCGTGTGTGTGTGTGTGTGTGTGTGTGTGTGTGTGGTGTGTATATGTGTATATGTGTGTGTGGTAATAACTAATAATAATGTACGAGCCTTCGTGATCTATACGCTCGTCTGTTTATCGCGTTTACGCATACATTACATTTCAATGCAGATTACCTGTAACTACATGGCTGTAAAAGCGCATCAACGTTGATCGATATAAATTTACATTATATGTAACATTACACGTAAATTACGCATGCATATCTAACAATGAGCCAAAAATATTTTGCGCGGAATTAATGATTCTTAGGTTATAAAAGCTTTACATTGTGATGCCAAATAAATCAACTTTCCTCATGATTGAAAATACTATTTTACAACGAGAAATATTTTGATCGTACACTCTAAAATAAAGTGTTAAATATAAGAAACAAATATTTCTAAAAATATAGACATACTTACAGGCCTAAAATCGTCCTTTGATCTGCTATCGTGTCAATTATTAACGTCAATCGATCGTGTCGATGTCAATACACTCTAATTCAGCTCGACAATTTATTCAGGTCTCGCAATTCTCAAGCTCAAAACTGATCGTCTCCTTCTTCTCCAAAACTAGTCGTCGAGTGTGATCCCGTGCGATCAGTACGTGCGAATCGTGCGACAGGCAGCGACAGGACAGGACACAGGAGACGAAAACAAATAGCGATCGGTGTGGCGCGGCGCATTTGGGCGCGTTCATGATTGGCACGTGATTGAAAGCGCGGCACATTGGGCGCGTTCATGATTGGCACGTGGTTGGAAGGTGCGGGATTGTTGGCGGGCAATTCGAATGCACTTATTTAAAAAAAGACACGAAGTTGGCTATATACTTTTCTATATCATCGCATAATTGTATGTATGTATGTACATACATACTCACGACATGAAAATGCCTTGTCACATGAAAATGCATGCGTATCGAAGCATATTCAGAGCGCGTGCTCGATCCGTCTCTAACCAGTGGGAAATAGTAATCGAATCGATGTCGAAACTGAAGCCGATGGCTTCAATCGATGGGACTGTCGGGACGGAGGCGCCACCAACGAGGTCGGGGCCAACGATTGTGGCAAAACAGTTGCTGGAGCAGCCGTTGGTTCAGCCAAGCGGGGTGGCAACAACGACGTTGCAGCCTAGCAACGCCACAACGCCGCAATGCTCTGTGGTGATTGTGAGGGAGGCTGAGGCGAGGAGCGACAGCGCCTCCATATAGACAATGCGTGCAAAAAATATATAGACATTAAGTGATTTAGGTTAAGAATTTTCGGTCCCAGAGTGACAAACGGGGTAAATTTCATTTTGATTTTGTTTTCTTTTCCTTTCCTCAATTTTGGTTTTATTTTCTTTCTTGCGAATTACTTTTTATTTTGCGTAATGTCTTGATTATTTTTCATGCGGTTAATTATTTGACTTTCATTTCATCGATATCCAAAGGACGATACGCAGTTAAGAAGAACAAATGTCACACACGTGCGCGATTCTGAGCGAACGGCAACTAGTCACGGTATAAGACAACTAATGATTAAGTGATTTGAGATCACGATGAATCTACTAGTGCAATGAGATCACATGCGGGTAATCCACAGCGAATTGGCGCGATGTGAGAGGGTTTTGCGTTTAATAAATATATTTGGTTTTGCGAAATCCCTGTGTGTGATTAAATAAATATTCCCGATTCCCAAAACACAGTGAGAAGGGTGAAAAGGGTCATAAGCCAGCCATAGGGGTGTGGCGCAGGAAATCTCGAGTTACGCGACCGAGCAACGGGAATCCGACAGAAATCGAATAGGATGCGTTAATCGAGGCCATCCGTTGCGACCGCGACCAGCGCGGAAGCATAGGGGTTGAAATAGCGGTCAGCGGGGGCGCTGACACGAATCTCCAAGGCCAGCGATCCAAGGTCAAGGATACCGTGGAGGCGGAGTCAACCAACACCAATAACACCATCCATCGCGATTGCAACCAGCTCGGACACGCAGGGGTTGTATTGGTGAACAGCGGGGGTGCGGAGCCAGATCTCAGGAACCTGCGACCCGAGGGTAATAAGATTGCGTGAGGGGGCTTAACTGACGTCCCAAAGGCCAACCACTGCCCCAGAATCCATCACGGAAGTGCGGGGGATGAAATCCCAAACAGCGGGGGTGCTGACCGGGATCTCCGGAACTACCCGGCGGAGCGGAAAGATATCACAGGAGTGATGTCGGTTGACGTCACAGAGGCTAACCACAGCACCGAAATCCATCGCGGAAGCGCAAGGGAGGAAATCCCAGACAGTGAGGGTGCTGTCACGGATCTCCAAAACCAATCGGTGCAGGATGATGAAACATCGGCGGAGGAGGAACGTTATCTCCATAAGGACGATAAGATCGCCAGCGACCAGCGCGGACGCATAGTATGGCAGATCGCACCCCATGGGGTGCTGAGCGTGATCAAGGGGATGCAGCCACTTGGGGGGGTGCAACTTGACGCGGACGTTACCCGAGGAGCTAGGGAAAGTCAACCGGGGAGCTGAAACGCGATTGTATCATCGCGACTCCAAGTTGCAACTCCATAGCCACCCCGTCGAATAAGGGTTGCTATGGGAGGCGAACCGGCAAACGGCGCATGCGATAGCGATCAAATTCAACCTGTAAGCATCGCGAACACAATTGTAAGTGCGAGATCCCGTCAAACATTAATTAAGCGTGATTGTAATATTATTAATATAATGTGAAGAAGTAACGACGGTATCCCGCATAGCAACAGCGACGGCTTGAATCGGAAAACGAGGGGAAGAAGACATATGGTAAATACAGATGATTTACGACTTTGTTTGTCAGTGGGAATCAAACGTGTTTGCCAGATGTCGGAATGCGGAAACGTTGATTGTGAGCGCGGCATGCGTTGATTGGTCGCGAGGGGCGTAACGATGCCCGAGTGGGGAGAGGCTACCGAGACTAGCCGGTCGATCATGATCGAGGAAACAGGGTCTTCGCTTGCCGACCGCGATAGGGTGAGGCATGATGGAAGAATACCAGGTGTAACATTCCCGTGGATGCGCAGTCGTTCAAAGTAATGGCCGCTCTTGAACCAATCAAAAATTAGCCCCAAACTTGAAAAACCAATATGGCCACCGCTACAAGTTAGGTTAGTGGAACCCATGATCGCCGTTGCCGCGCGTGTACCTTGGACTGCTACGAGACCTTGCGTATGCAGAGTTTCCTGTTGAGAAACGAGAATACAATTGTGCAACCTCCACCGCCCGAGGACAATTCCGACGCGGTCATAGCCAGATTACCGTCGGGCGTAAGGCCCGAGAAAGTGGTTTCACCGACATTAACCGTTAGGCCAGTGCGAAAGAACTGCTCACCAAAGGCACCCGATAAAAAGGCACTTGCAAAAATTCCGGAGAAAGAACAAGGTCTACAGCCCGCCAGCACCAAAGCTCAGCCAACCTCGATTGGCAAGTCAGCGGAGAGAACTCAGAGCAAGCCGACTGGAGGAAAGTGTGGGGCAGGGGATGCTGCAGGTTCGCCACCGGAGCCTACGTGGGTTCACGAGATATTCCAGGGAATACTGACGTCGGAAACACGCTGCCTTAACTGTGAGACTGTTTCTAACAAAGACGAGGACTTCTTCGATCTGCAAGTTGACGTAGATCAGAATACTTCGATCACACACTGTCTCAGATGCTTCTTCAATACAGAGACCCTGTGTAGCGACAACAAATTCAAATGCGATCACTGCAGCAGTTACCAGGAAGCTCAGGTATTAGTGACGTGGCGTTCGATTTGCAGCATTGATTAATTTTTTGCACGAATCACATAAATTATTTATTGAAACATGACCGTTTTAAATTTTTACAGAAACGAATGAGAGTGAAGAAACTACCTATGATACTAGCGTTGCATCTAAAGAGATTTAAATATGTAGAACAGTATAATCGCCACATAAAAGTATCTCACAGAGTAATTTTTCCACTGGAGCTCAGACTTTTCAATACTGTTAGTACTCGATACAGATATTACTCATGAACACGTGATAAATTTCCTTAGATATGGGCTGCGTTCGGGGAGCGCGCTATTAGCGCTATTTGCTTATTCTATCCTTGTTCTACACTTGATGAGCGATAAAGATAAAATGATGCAATAGCGCTAATAGCGCGCTCCCCGAACGCAGCCTTGAATTTTCTATTAAATAGTCATAATTATTTCAATGTTTGAAGATAACATATATGATTATTTTAATTACAGAGTGATGATGCTGTAAACCCAGATCGGTTGTATGATCTGGTGGCAGTTGTGATACATTGTGGAAGTAGGCCTAACCGAGGGCATTACATTTCTATAGTTCAAAGTCATGTATTCTGGTTGCTCTTTGACGATGATATGGTCGACGTAAGTGTTTCTGCTTTACAGCGTAAACATTTGTAAAACATTTACAAACTACATTTATAAAAGGTATTGATAAGTATCTTTATGCTCCTAGAAAATTGATGCGTCAACTATAGAAGATTTTTATGGACTCACGTCAGATATTCAGAAGAGCTCTGAAACTGGTTATATCCTGTTCAAGTCCCACCGACCCAGTTCCGGCGTACTACCTCAGGGTCACACCCTAGGACCTGAACCGGGCGGGCAGTAGAATAGCAGGAGCTTCGCTGCCGTCATATCGCGCGTGATCCTGACATCGTTCTTTTCTCCGACCGCCACACTGTCAAACGCGAAACCGCTACCAGTTAAAGCAGGGGCAAGACCAGTGTAAGGTAAGTTGAATATCACTGAATTAAATGAATAAACTACAAAAATACCTGTAGCTTGTAAAAATGATAAAAATTAAGCAATTGTAAATAGTGTATCAGTTTTTTATGAATGTACTACATATTTGTTTTTATTTGCAGACACAATGCCTTCATGCTGCATAATAAATTGCAAAAGTCGGACATATTATGCAGAGAAGAAAGGAATAACCTTTTATAGATTCCCAAACGAAGAAAACATTCGTCAGGCGTGGGTAAATGCTTGTCAAAGGAGCGAAGAGAGTATAAAAATTGATTCTGGTAAGTTAATATATATATTTTTTATATAGTAAAATATAGCAAAATGACTTATAGTATTATAAATTATATCAGTATTATATATCTTTTATTTCATTTGTATTATTGTAGCAAGGATATGCAGTCTTCATTTTGATGACGATTGTTTTATAACAAAATGGACACACTCAACAAAAGCACCACCAAAACAACTGCGGCGGTTAAAAGAGGGTTCCATTCCTACAAACATGTTAACTTTGGAAAAAACGAGAAAAAGAAAAATGTCAAACAATGATATGACAATCACAAGCAAGAGAATTAAAGTATTGTGAGTTTTCCTTTCTTTTTATAAATATGTATTTACAAATTTTTATAAATATTACTTTGCATACTTTACTTTGCATACTTATCTTTGGTACTTACTTTACATACTTACTTTGCATATTTACTTTCATACTTACCTTGCATACTTACCTTTCACACTTACCTTATCTTACATACTTACTTTTCATACTTACCTTGCATACTTACCTTTTATAGTAACCTTGCACACTTACCTTTCATGCTTTTCTTACATACTTACCTTTCATACTTACCTTATCTTACTTTTCATACTTACCTTACATACTTACTTTTCATACTTGCCTTGCATACTTACCTTTTACACTTACCTTACCTTACATATACTACGTTTACGCGAGCGTTACTTCTGTAGTAACTTACGATAATTCCTTCGCGTAAACGGGATTTTGTAGTAACTTGCGATAATGTACTCCGCGTAAACGAGTGATATATCGTAAGTTGCTACAGAAGTAACGCTCGCGTAAACCTTGCATACTTACCTTTTATAGTTACCTAGCTTGCACACTTACCTTTCATGCTTTTCTTACATACTTACCTTTTATACTTACCTTATCTTACTTTTCATACTTACCTTGCATACTTACTTTTCATACTTACCTTGCATACTTACCTTACCTTACATACTTACCTTGCATACTGACGATGAATAGAATATGCTCTTAAAGTTTGACGACCTATTTCTAAAATACCCTGTATAAATACTTATTACTGTGTGTACATAAAAAATATTTAAACTTATATTATTTATTTACAGACAAAGCTTCAGAATACCAACATACTCCGATCTTTTGCAATGTAATGAAAGAAAAGAAAAAGAACCTTGTGAAACAAGTAAAGGAGAAGAAGAAGAAGAAAGAGAAGAAGAAGTAGTTAATCCAACATGTATTCCAAATGAAACAGAAGTACAAGAGACTTTTGAAACAAATGAAGTAGAAGAAAAAGGAAAAAGGGAAGAGAAAGGAGCTTGTAAAATCAATGTGCAAGACAAAAAGGAAGGCCACAATTATGCAATAAAACAAAACATGTATGTATGCGTTTAAGTTATGCTTATTTAGAATCAATATTTGTGTACTATTGTAAAATAATAATAATATATTATTTCGTTTTTTAGAAACCAAGAAGTTGGTAATGACGAAACTGTTGTCACAAATACGTTATTGGAACTTCTAATGCATTCCGAAAAAAGAAATAAGGAACTTCTTAACGAAAATAAAGAATTAACAAAAATAAATCAGCAGCTAAACATACAAGTAAAAGAATTACAAACAAATACAACGCAAAATGATCCTATCATTACAAAAATGGAAAGAGATATACAAGAAAAAGCTGAAGATATTGCTGTAAATGCTTTGCGAAAAATATTCACGCCAGGACAAATAAAAAGTTTAATGTCATCGCATAACGTCCGTGTTAAATGGTCATCGGAAGATATAATATCAGCTATTGGTTTGCGATCATTGAGTCCGAAAGCTTACACATATCTCAGAAATGTAAAACAGGTTCCATTACCTTGTGTATCAACATTGCGCAATTGGGTTGCATCTTTCAACGTAGCACCTGGAATTTTAACAGATGTTCTCAAAATAATGATTGATAAAGGAAATAGTCTTTCCACAGCGGAAAAGTTAACAGTCATCACTTTTGATGAAATATACATATCTAATAAGTTGGACTTGGAAAGAAGAGAACAACGAATCTATGGTCCACACAAGACATGCCAATTTGTAATGGCCCGAGGATTATTCAAAAAGTGGAAGCAACCTGTGTATTACATGTACGATCAGCCAATGTCACGCGAAATTCTATTTACTGTGCTGCAACATCTGTATCAAGCTGGTTACATTGTCGTGGCCATTACATGTGATATGGGCCCGACAAATATGAAGTTATGGAGAGATTTGAACATTGGTATCAATATTAATAGTCATTGCAATAATAGCAACGTAATAATTACAGAGAAGCAGTGTTTTATTACACATCCTGTCGACAAGTCATTGAAAATATACTTTTATGCAGACGTCCCTCATCTATTAAAGTTAGCGAGAAACAATTTATTTGATTCTGGTTTTTGCGTTGAAGGCAATATTGTGGATAAAAGATGCTTGGAAGAATTAGTAAAACTGAATGCAAATGATTTAAAAATTGCTCATAAATTGAGTAGAACACATCTCGATGCAAAAGGAACAAAACGTCAAAATGTGAAATTGGCAGCTCAAACATTATCTAATACAAATGCATTGGCTGTTCGATGGTGTGGGAGTAATAATCTTATACACTCCGTCAACTGGAAACATACCGCAGATGTTTTGAAATTGTTTAATGATTGGTTCGACGTATTCAATAGCTCATTGCAATATGGCCATCACCGTGGGTTACACGCTTACGGAATAAATTTAGAGGAGCAAAATCAAACAATTACTAAAATGAATACATTTATCGAAGAAATGCGAGTTGGACAAAAAACAACTCTGTTGCAATTTCAGAAAGAAATCTTAGTATGCAATAAATCTTTACAAGAAATGTTTACATACATTAAAAATAAGTATTCGACCGAAGCGTTCCAGATAGAATACATACTTACCAGGCGATTAAATCAAGATATTATAGAAAATTTTTTCTCATATTTGAGGTCCATGGGCGCAGGATATGATCATCCGACGCCCGTGGAGATACGAAATCGTTTAAAATGGTACATATTAGGGAAGCACTCAGGGCATGTGCTTTTGTCAGGAGTTCATAACGAAGAGGATTGCGGCTCTTCAATGCTTGTCGACGTTGAAGACGTACGTTCCAATAACACTGCTGAAACTTCTTTAAATTGTCTGTGGGAAGATGAAAACATTTTTGAAGACGAAATATTCATGGATACTTCAATAGTAAAAGATAATTCGATGACTCAAAGAAGGGAAGAAACAGAAGAACATGATATACAAGAAGAAAGTGGAGAAGGTATTAATACTTTTTTTGCCAAAACAATAATGTAATTACATAATAGACATTTTTGTTTTAGTGAGGAATCAACGAGCAGTATACTGTTTTTAATATTACATAAAGAGTATACTGTTGTTAATATTACATAACGATTATTTATTACTTCACGTACATCTTTCATTTTTCTAGTGTTAAATTTAAGTACTTATGAGCCTAGTCCTCAAGAAATGAAGTTGGTCGAAGATTTTGAGCGAATAATAGCTACTGATATCATTGAAAAGAATGCACTATTGTATGTTGCTGGATATGTTGCACACAGATATAGAAACGACTTTAGTGAATTAGGAATCCCTACCAAAGACCTTCCGAATCCCCAACCTAATGATTGGCTTTGCATGTTTTCACGAGGAAATTGTATATATCCCTCTACAAGCTTCCAAGAAGCAGCTAATGTAATGGAGCACGAATTTAATCAATTTCATGGCGATTTCTTTAATAAACAACCAAAAATTTTTGACAAATTAACAGATATCATATGTACAAAAACTAATAATAAGTTTCCTAAACAAGTTATTGCCTGCCTAGTGCGTACTAGAACATATATCAGGTTAAGAAAAATGAATAAAGATATAACACAAAACAATTTGATGAAGAAAAGAAACAGAAAGTTATATAAGTTATGTAATAAAGAAAATCAAGAAATTAATATAATAAATATTGACAATAAATAAACAGAAACCATACATGCTGTAATTTGTCTTAATTTATACACCTTATCTATACTTATACCTTGCATACTTACCTTTTATACTTACCTTACATACTTACTTTTAATACTTATCTTGCATACTTACCTTTTATAATTACCTTGCATACTTATTTTACATACTTACCTTTCATACTTACCTTACCTTACGTACTTACTTTTAATACTTATCTTGCATACTTACCTTGCATACTTACCTTTTATACTTACCTTTTATGCTTACCTTACATACTTATTTTTCATACTTACCTTGCATATTTACCTTTCATACTTACCTTACCTTACATACTTACTTTTAATACTTATCTTGCATACTTATCTTTTATAGTTACCTTGCACACTTAACTTTCATACTTTTCTTACATACTTACCTTTCATACTTACCTTACCTTACTTTTTATGCTTACCTTACATACTTACTTTTCATACTTACCTTGCATATTTACTTTTCATATTTTTTTTTTTTTGGTTTCCGTAGGAAGAGAGAAAATGCCTCGCGCATCATCCCGGGCCCCGGCACCCGAGGTATGTGGGGCTTGCACCCACTAAAAACTCTCTCCCTTAAACACCGAACAGTGGACCACAGTCACGCCACGCGGAACACAATTACCTTTCATACTTACCTTACCTTACATACTTACTTTTAATACTTACCTTGCATACTTACCTTTTATACTTACCTTGCAAACTTACATATTTACTTTTAATACTTACCTTGCGTACTTACTTTTCATACTTCTTTTCACATGGGGAAATCTTCCAAAGACACCATCATCCCCTGAGTGAGGGACGAGGGTGGTGTGGGATTCGTTACCATGTGCATCCCAGACTAAGGTACTTTTTTTTGGCGATAGGAAGGGAAAATATCTAGTGTACACCGCTTCCCTAGATAGTGGTCGGGAGGTCTTACGTGCACCGCATCCCCCAGGGGCCGGCCACCCGGGGTTATGTGTGGCTCGCACCCACTAAAAACTCCTTGTGCAACCTACCCCAGGTTTAAGCCACGAGCCCGGGAAGGCTAAGGTACTGGTAGTGAATATTGAAACGCAATTAATGAAAGACATAATATAGTATTATAGTATAATAAGATAGTGCATAAAATAATACATGAATAATATAATATGTAATAGAATAACATTAATTAACGTAGATAATCATTTATTATTATCATTTTTTACTTATATCACAAGTTTTAATTAGCTCCCAAGTTTCTTGTATTTTACTTTGCCACATATTAATTTATTTGTATTTGTATTAATTGTATTATATATATTGATCAATATTGTGTTTGAATTTCACGCCAATTTTGGGGCTAATTTCTTATTGGCTCTTCTTGTATTCAGCCGCCATTATGCGCAATGTTACACCTGGTATTCTTCCATCATGGGGTGAGGTTGAAATTGGTCTTCGCTTGCCGACCGCGATAGGGTGAGGTTGAAACTTGAGCTTCGCTCGCCAACCTCCGACCGGAACGGTTAATTCTCGTATTGCGATTAGCTTACCTGAAGTAGAACTTAGCCGCAAATCGAGGCAGCGAACAGTCCCGCGGTATAGGCGCGTAATCCTTAAGTAATCTTTGTACAATCTGAAACAACGGAAAATATACATTTATTTTACCAGTTAATTAAAAGATTTACACAATTCATTTCGAGTGCGGTTAATCCTCAACTTACCTGATCCTTCGTACTTACCTGTCGGCGATCCTTGATCCATTCGGGGAGATTCAACGCGGCGGTCCAGTGGCGATCCAGAGAGGCGTAGTCAGCGGTGCACAGCGGCAGTCCAAGGTCCATGGTCCAGCACGCAGATCGGAGATCCGAGACGAGGCATCCTGAAACAGAAAAAGGTGGGATATCAGCGTGGGTGTAATAATCGGGTTAATTCCGTACAATCGATAAAATTCAAACAGTCCTTTCTAATTTTAAACGGGAAAAAATTAGTGGCGACCGTGTCTGAGACACTTCCTAATAGTCACGTGCGGTTGATCACCAACGCGTACGGTTACAGAAACTATGTCAAATTGATGTCAAAGAGTTCAAATCGACATCGATTCGACATCGTATCAACATCGATTTGATTGCGTACATCATGCATAATTCTTAATTATTCGGCGAAGTTGTCGCAATATATTTTAAGAATATGTTATAATAATATATTTTAAATATTTATAATAATTTTTAAATAAATTTATAATTAATTAAAAATAATAATAACTCATTATTCTCCCTGAAAAAAGTAACTTATCGTTACCATATAACTCGTTTTTTTCTTTGAAAAACGTAATTCCCGGCAACAAATTTTTCATATAACAACATATATATAAATGTATATAATCCTCTTCTAAAGTAGACATTATAATATATATCTATACTATTATATAAAATCCTTATGGGTGGTGTATGTTTGAACGTTAACAACTTAAAAACTATTGGACCGAATTTTTACCACAAGTATATGAAATACAAGTATATATATATATATATATATATATCCCACACAGAACACAACCTCCAATGGACGTCCATACAACCTCCATAGCTCCATGCGACATCCATCTCCATGGTGGACGTCAGATAGATTTCTAATAGAGATCCATACTATCTCCATCATAGATATCTTCTACAAATCCATAATGAACATCCATTAGACATCTATTATGGATGTATAATAGACTTATATATAAATAATGTTTTTAATAGATCAATATTTAAGTTTTATCAGCAAATTTAAATTTTCAGATAATTTAATATAATTAATTTTTACATTTTTTAGGAGTATTTAAACAATTGTATTTATACGTAACTTAAGACATCTCTTTTTAGACATTGTATAGATTAACTATAGATGTTTAATGGAGCTTCGATGGATAACTAATAGACGTTAACTAGACGTTTAATGGAGCTTTGATGGATAACTAATAGACGTTAACTAGACGTTTAATGGAGATTTGATGGATAACTAATAGACGTTAATTGGATGTTTAACGGAGCTTTGGTGGATAACTATATAATAAACATTAACTAGACGTTTAATGGAGCTTTGATGGATAACTAATAGACGTAAACTAGACGTTTAATGGAGCTTTGATGGATAACTAATAGACGTAAACTAGACGTTTAATGGAACTTTGATGGATAACTAATAAACATTAACTAGACGTTTAATGGAGCTTTGATGGATAACTAATAGACGTTAACTAGACGTTTTATGGATTCCTTATGGATATGCGTTTTAAGGCCTATCCAGTCGACAAACTTGAATATAGCTGCACATAACCATTTGCATAAAAAATATTATCCAATCGAATTTTACTCGCATTTTCTCTTGATAGAAATGCAATTAGATAATTTATATTATGCAAATAGTTGTGCAGCCCCACACGAAACATAACATCCATTAGACGTCCACACAACCTCCATAGCTCCATGCGACCTCCATCTCCACGGTGGACGTCAGATATAGATCTCTAATAGAGATCCATACTGTCTCCATCATAGATATCTTCTACAAATCCATAATGGACATCCATTAGACGTCTATTATGGATGTATAATAGATTTATATACGTAATGTTTCCAACATATTAATATTTAAGTTTTATAAGTAAATTTAAATTTTTAGATAATTTAAAATTATTAATTTTTATACAATTTTTAGAAGTATTACGTTATATACATAAAATACATAGATTAACCGCGAGCATTAGTAACGCGCACTGCCGCGACGCGGTTTCATAAATATATTTACGAACACAAATAAATTTCGTAATGAGCCGGTACTGGTTTTTTTTTCTGACATTCACCCGACATTAAGAAATATTATATCATACATCCAATTCAAAATTTTATTAATATTTTTTAATTGAATTTGTTTCTTAAGATGATTTTTGAAAAATTATATATTTGCACTGGTTATGTCACCGAATCCTTGGTACTTTTCTCAGATTTAGATAGAGCGAGCCAAACTGAGTCGAAAAGTCATGTATCATTTTGCAATTTTCGCAATAGTTTCTGAGTTATTAATGATTAAAAATCGCCGTATTAGCCCGCCCACCGCCAAATCCAAGCGCGCGGCGAGAAGCGGCCGCCCCGCGGTCGGCGCGCGGGCAGTTGTTTACTACAAGCGGCGATGATCACGCACGAGCGGCGCGTAACGCCGGGCCCCCGTCCTGAGCGATGCTAGTTTCTCGCCTTTTTTTAAATAGAAAGAAAATATTTTAACATAGAAAAATTTTTTGTGCGTACGTATGTACATACGTGTGTACATGCATACACAGGTAAATATCAATTGCACTGTTTTAAAAAGCGATTACTCAATTTATTTTTTTTCTTTTAGTAAGTAACGGTTGTCTTTAAGGAAAAATATTTTCTTGATAATAGTCTTAAAATGTACAAATTTTAGAAAGAGTCTTTATCATGTACTCGAAAGAAGAATTTATACTCCTTCGAAGAACATAATAAAATTTTATCGAAGAAAAATCAAAATTATAAATAAAGTAATATGAGGACCCTCGAGATTAAAATAGGAGAAGTCAAGGCTGTGAGGGAGATGTCAGACGCAGATCACAGTGCGTAATATCAGAAATAACTGGTTTATTCGTCGTTTTGATACATTACATCGATCCGTACGTTTCGGTTCAGTTTTGAGCCATTTTCAGCGGTAGTTACATAAATTAAGTTACACGTTCTCCGTACCGTATGGTGAGTGTACTGATTCCAAGTATCAGAAACATAGACCAATTGATTCATATCTGTAAATTTGTTTAATTAATGTTGAGATATTAAAAAGATCCCTTAAGAAATTCACCATTTGGTCTGAAAAACGTGGAATACAGAGCCATGTAAGTACATAATGAATACTCTCTGCGAGAAGACTTGACGATCTTGTCGACACGACACACAATGATGTGAAGGGTCTTGCAAGAAGAGGCATGTTGTAGGTCAACACACCGGCGAGGATTATAACAAAGCACGATTTGACACCGTCTCAAAATGACACGGATTTTTTGCATCATGCATATGTCACGGTTTTGAGCAAATTGTAATCCATGCTCATGAACTTTGGTCGTTGGCAAATCGGGGTTTTACTATTGATACATGCAATGTTGTGACGGTGTCAAATTGTGCTTTGTTATAATCCTCGCCGGTGTGTTGACCTACAACATGCCTCTTCTTGCAAGACCCTTCACATCATTGTGTGTCGTGTCGACAAGATCGTCAAGTCTTCTCGCAGAGAGTATTCATTATGTACTTACATGGCTCTGTATTCCACGTTTTTCAGACCAAATAGTGAATTTCTTAAGGGATCTTTTTAATATCTCAACATTAATTAAACAAATTTACAGATATGAATCAATTGGTCTATGTTTCTGATACTTGGAATCAGTACACTCACCATACGGTACGGAGAACGTGTAACTTAATTTATGTAACTACCGCTGAAAATGGCTCAAAACTGAACCGAAACGTACGGATCGATGTAATGTATCAAAACGACGAATAAACCAGTTATTTCTGATATTACGCACTGTGATCTGCGTCTGACATCTCCCTCACAGCCTTGACTTCTCCTATTTTAATCTCGAGGGTCCTCATATTACTTTATTTATAATTTTGATTTTTCTTCGATAAAATTTTATTATGTTCTTTGAAGGAGTATAAATTCTTCTTTCGAGTACATGATAAAGACTCTTTCTAAAATTTGTACATTTTAAGACTATTATCAAGAAAATATTTTTCCTTAAAGACAACCGTTACTTACTAAAAGAAAAAAAATAAATTGAGTAATCGCTTTTTAAAACAGTGCAATTGATATTTACCTGTGTATGCATGTACACACGTATGTACATACGTACGCACAAAAAATTTTTCTATGTTAAAATATTTTCTTTCTATTTAAAAAAAGGCGAGAAACTAGCATCGCTCAGGACGGGGGCCCGGCGTTACGCGCCGCTCGTGCGTGATCATCGCCGCTTGTAGTAAACAACTGCCCGCGCGCCGACCGCGGGGCGGCCGCTTCTCGCCGCGCGCTTGGATTTGGCGGTGGGCGGGCTAATACGGCGATTTTTAATCATTAATAACTCAGAAACTATTGCGAAAATTGCAAAATGATACATGACTTTTCGACTCAGTTTGGCTCGCTCTATCTAAATCTGAGAAAAGTACCAAGGATTCGGTGACACCCTGTAACACTTACATTAAATTAAGAAGTAGTCTACCACGTAAGGCAGTTGGCTCACGATCCAGAGGTCCCGAGTTCGAATCCCACCAAGGTAAGTGTTTTTTTCAAATACAAATAAAATATTTATAATCATATAGACTTTGGGTATCTTAAGAAACAAATTTAGTTAAAGATATTAATAAAATTTCGAAATAAATAATTTTTTTTGTCGGGTAAATATTCGTATTTCTCTAGATTTTAAAATATCTTCTTGAGAGCGTATTTGAGAGAGGAAAATCTTCTAAAATTAAGCGGGAGCTACTAAAAAACAGAATTCCAAAGTTCCATTAAACATCTATGGTTAATCTATACAACGTCTAAAAAAGATCTATCAATACGTCTAGTGGAGGTCGAATGGAGGTGTGCAATGCGGAACTATGGATGACTAGTAGACGTCCATGGGAAGTTTCATGGATGTCTAATGGAGGTTTTCAATCTCCATGATGGACGTCTAGTGGACGTCCATTAGAGCGTTTTGTTCTGTGTATATATATATATATTTCCTGAATCGAAGAAAACTGAAAATTATTGTGTTTTAAATTATACATTAACCAAGTAACACAATAATTTTCACTTTTCTTCAATTCAGGAAACAAATTTAGTTCTTTTCATCTCATAAGTCGAATCGATATCAAACCGATATCGAATCGTTGATAATGGACAAACATGAAAAACATTGAAAATCTTGAAAGAAAATATTGTATTATATTGCTACATGCTACCAAAACAGATTGTTTGCAAAGTTATCATAACATCGAAATAACCTCGAAATATTTGAAACTATCGATGTTCAACAACCTGCCCCAGCGAGAAATGACCCATCGAATCGACATCAAATTGACGTCGAAAACGTATATCGAAAAGTAATTGAAATATTCATCGATCTCGATGGAAATGTGGTATCACTTTCGATGACTTTTCAATTCAGAATAAATCGATTTCGACTCGATATTGATTACTATTTCCTCACTGCAGCTATTATTAGAAACCATAAAACATGATCTTTTTCTTGTATTATACATTAAAATAAATAAATATATTCACATTCCACTACTTATGTGTTTAATAGTATATCGAAAATATATCAAAAATTATCTATTTATTTCTCCCCAATATCTTTATTAGAAGAGCACAAAACTTACAATAGAAATAATTTTTACAATTAATTTATTTATCTAGGTAGAATTGCACATATATGCACATTTATTATTACAAAAATATATTACTTAAGTCTAGATAGAGTTGCATATATATGTATTTATTATCAAAAACATATATTATTTAAGTCGCTAGATAGAGTTGTACATATATGTATTTATAATCGCAAATATATATTATTTAAGTCTAGATAGAGAATATATATTGCACATATTGTATATTTATTATCACAAAAAAACAGATTTGACAGATTGACTTAGTGCAATTAACATAGATTGATTCAGTGTAATTAAGATTTAGGAAAGTTTGTCATTGAATGAAGTTTGTCATTAATGCATTTTTTTTACAAAGTCAATTTGTTTAAATTAAAAATAAATTATTAAAAGTAAAAGTAAATGGTTATTTTATATCCCAAGTAAATTGCGCCATAACTTGTTCCTAATATACTGATCATATGTACGTCAAAATATAAATAGTCTTGTATGCAAAATGTAAAAAAAGACATAAATTGTAAACAAATTAATATTAGAATTAGTAGAACAGATGTGTATTTAATTTTCTCTCTTTTATGAGTCTATATTTTTGAAATGTTTGTCTTTGAGAATAACATGTCTGTACAAAATCAACATCTCTAACAATAAGTTAAATAACTGTTGAAATAGATATAATATAAACACTTGCTATGTTAAATTTCATAAATAGCATATAATAATTACTGATATACCCTTATGGAAAAATGCACTCAACTTTCGGTGTTAAAAAAAACCGTTAAAAAAACACCACAGAAAAACTCTTAAAGTTGGGAGTGATTTCGGACCGCCAATTGAAGGTTAACCATCATTTGAAGGTTAATCTTTAATTGGCGGTTATACCCAATTTTAAGGGTTTTTCTTTGGATGATGGTTAACCTTCAAGTGATAGTTAACCTTTAATTAATGGTTAATCCTTAAAAATGACGGTATAAACCCTAAAAATATGAATCCTCAAATGAAAGTAACAAATATGGCGTCCCAATGAAAATCTCTTAAGGGCTCCGCTCGCTGAACCGGACTCCTCGCCTCGACTCTCCCTCTCGGACGCTAGCTGCCGCAGCTCTCCCTTTCCTGGCAGTGAGCTCTCCCTGGTGATCCGACTCTCGCTCGGTTGGTCTCCAGAACACGTGCCGCAACGATCAATCCGTTAAGAAAGAGGTAACAGACTCGACACGTTCGAAGAAACGCAAGCAAGTGCGGCCACGACACCTAACGAGTGAGGAAAGAGGTGGGGCCGGCAGGGGCTCTTTGAGAGTGGCAACTCGCGCATCGCGCCATCTAATATGAAACGATCGGGCGTTGTAAAACGCGAAAAGAATTCGAGCGCAATATCTGAGCAAATTATTTAATTTTTAATAAGTCCAATTATTAATATTTATTTTCATAATTGAACTTATTTTTTATTTTGATAAATGTAAATACCTTATTGTATTAATAATTAATATTAATAATTTATTAATTAGTTGCTTAATTTAACTTCTTATTTAATAAATGAGCGGATGTAGTACTGAAAATGTACCTGTTATATAATATTTTAATTTTCAAAATTGTCAAATTACAAACAGGAATTTTGTTGTGACTTTTACAGTTATAAAGTAACTAGAAATGGAAGCCTAAAAAAATTAATATTGTAATGCAATTATTATAATGTTCAAATTATAAAATATTTACATTATCCATGTCTGCCAATACAATATAATTTTTTATTCATATTGTATTTTATATAATGGCAAGTTATTATATATTTGACAGGCAAATCAAAATAGCTTCGAATCGATATCGAAATGATGAAATATCGATGTCTTAACAAAAAATACATAATTTGCCTGTTTACAGTCTGGCGCGATGAATGTACGTCACAAATAATCTCTTCTTTTAAAAAATGTCATAAAGCACAAACATCGAAATAAGCTTCAAATTTCGAGCATTATTTCGATATGGATGTAATATCGATGATTTCGACGTCAATTTGACGTCGATTCGATAGGTCATTTCTCGCTGGGGCAGAACCGCATCGATGAGATCTGATAGGATCGATATCGAATCGACGTCGATCCGATGTATCGTTTCTCACTGGGTGGATAGAGTATCCCCAGATGGAAACCTGGGCTCCGTTTTTCGGAAGAGACGTTAAACCATTGGTCCAAAGCTGCAAAGGAGGAAATAGGAACGGAGGAATAGAATAGGATGGAATAGTGAATAGGGTTGGGTACGTCCCTTCAAAACGTCCTTTAAGGCCCCCTCGGGGTAAATAAAGTAGTAAAGGCAATAAAGCTCTTTTTTGTTAAGAATTTTCTGAGATGTTTTAAATTTTGTTATGATTTTTTTAATATAAAATATGATATATCTCGTAAAATATTCACTTTTCGATGACTTTACCTTGATACTTTTATACGTAGGATAATGAATGGAATCGAATAATAATATTAACTTTTACATTTGTAATTTTGTAAAATTGAATGCGTTTACAAAATGCAATAAAAATTTTAAAATAATTTTTTGTTTTTTTTTACAACAATCGGTTTCTTTCATTATTCTATGTGTAAAAATATTAAGGTAAAGTCATTGAAAAGTGAATATTTTACAAAATATTTCATATTTTATAATAAAAAAATCATGACAAAAATTAAAATATTTCAGAAAAGTCTTAACGAAAAGGAGCTTTAGTATTGAGTTTTGAAAACGTCTCGACAAGGGCTATAAGAATATGCAATAAAAAATAGGAGGTTTTTTTTAATTTAATGTTACCTTGTCTTGAATGACTTTGAAAAGTCACTCAAGGTCAAGTCCATATTTTTATCATGTGTTTCAATCCATGTAACTTTTGTCTGAAACATTTTTCAATAAAATCATCGGTTGATGAGATAATCGACTGTATCATTTAATTCAAAACACTCTGTATTCATATATGTATATATAGAGAACTTCATATATTTATGTAGGTCCAGAGGTATGTTCCGGGACTTTTATATTTTATATCGGTATATTCCAGGACTGTACACTTTAGAAAACGTAAACAGTCCCGGAACATACCTACATATATATATATATATATATATATATATATATATATATATATATATATATATATATATCTTTATGGTTTGTATAATGTCGGGACCGTTTCGGAGATGCAATAACACATACCAGGACTTTTGGCACATGCTGGGTCCGACCCAGTAATTTTCTGTATGAAAGGTAACTTATCAGGCCCGGTACTAGTTTATACAAAGATGTGTAACGTAACAAAGTAGGACCGTGTTTCCTTCCTAGGCATTGTGAATTATAAGGACCGGTACCGGTAATTAGATATATGCAATGTAAAAAACCGGGACCTCCTTATCTGAACAATTTTACTGAATTAAGTTGTATCATTATTCTTTGAGCGTATTCTTTCTTAAATATAAAATTCAAAATATTTAGAGAGTCCAATCAAGCAGTTTATATACTTATATATATTTAGCACATAATGATTATTTATTCATAATAAAGGACATCTATCAATATTTTACTATTTAAAAAGGAGTATGCATCAAGCTACTAAATGTGCTTTCTAAAATGCTATCTTTTACTAAAAATTATGTTAAAAAGAAGTTATATTAAATCATTGTTACTGCGTTGTGCTTGATAAAGTTGTAATTATAAATTTAAATTAGTCAATTTAATCAAAATTAGAATTAAAATAATTAACATCAATAAATAAACTAATCAATTAAAATGTTACGAGGTTCTACTTTTTGTTGTTACAGTAAAGAAATCGATTTCCATACAAACTTCTACGACGATACACTGTAGAAAAAAATTTTTCGACTTCTTCGCTGATTTTATCGATGTAATAGCAAACAGCAGGACTCTGACCAGTTATACTTTTCGAAGAATTTCATGTTCAAATTTTCAAATTATTATATTATATTCAGTACAATTATTATATTCAATGCATTATTTAAGAAAAAACGCACGAAAATAATGAAAACATAAGTAAAAATTATAGCTGAAACAAAACTTTTACTAGACGTATCGTCACATGCGAGGACCGATTTCCATGATATATAATGGATAATAGCAGAACCGATCAAATAAATTATTCTTCGACAAATTTTACGTATACTTCGCATAAGCTATATTTTACACAACGCATAATTTAGGGATTTGAAAGCAAAAATGATGGACTGCGAAATACCGAGGGATTACAGCCAAATCAAAGGTTATACTCTACGACGTATCGTTACATGTGAGGACCGATTTCTTCGGTGCAATGGTAAATAACAGGACCGCCCAGTTTAACTATTTCTCAATTATTTTCATCTATACGTTTGGTTATTACTTGAGAACTTGCAATATTCTACTCGGTGCATTATTTAAGGATTAACACACGAAAATGTTGGCCCACGAAATGCCGACAGATTTTACAGCTAAATTAAACCTTTACTGTATACGATATCACTGATTATGAGAAAAGAAATGTTCTGCATTTTAGTAAATATTGGTTTGCATGCAACTGTGACCTCATTTACTGACAAAAAAGTATTCTAAAATAAAAAAAGAAAAACTTTCTTCTTTTTAATAAATAGAGTAACAGTTGTATGCAAACTAAATATTTACTAAAATGCAGAACAATTTTTTCTCAGTGTATCATTTGAGAAGTGATTTCCTCATTGCAATGTGTAAATAGTAGGACCGCTTAGTTAAACTATTTATCGATTGATTTCACCTGTACTTTCGATTACTTGAAATATTTTACTCAGTGCTTTATTAAAGGACTAACACACGAAAATGTTGACCCACGAAATACGGGCAAACTACAGCCAAATGAAAATTTTTACTCTAGGACGTATTGTTACATGCGAGGACCAATTTCCTCGGTGCAATGGTAAATAGCAGGACCGCTTAGTTTAAATATTTCTCAATTAATTTCATCTGTACGTTCAGTTGCTTGAGAACTTGCGATATTTTACTTGATACATTATTTAAGGATTAACACACGAAAATGTTGGCCCACGAAATACGAGCAAACTACAGCCAAATCAAAATTTTTACTCTAGGACGTATTGTTACATGCGAGGACTGACTTCCTCGGTGCAATGGTAAATAGCAGGACCTCTCAGTTTAAATATTTCTCAATTAATTTCATCTGTACGTTCAGTTACTTGAGAACTTACGATATTTTACTTGATGCATTATTCAAGGATTAACACACGAAAATGTTGGCCCACGAAATACGGACAGACTACAGCCAAATCAAAACTTTTACTCTAGGACGTATTGTTACATGCGAGGACTGATTTCTTCGGTGCAATGGTGAATAGCAGGACCGCCCAGTTTAACTATTTCTTAATTAATTTCATCTATACGTTCGGTTATTATTTGAGAACTTGCAATATTCTACTTGGTGCATTATTTAAAGATTAACACACGAAAATGTTGGCCCACGAAATACGGGCAAACTACAGTCAAATCAAAATTTTTACTCTAGGACGTATTGTTACATGCGAGGACCGATTTCCTCGGTGCAATGGTAAATAGCAGGACCGCTCAGTTTAACTATTTCTCAATTAATTTCATCTGTACGTTCAATTGCTTGAGAACTTGCAATATTTTACTTGGTGCATTATTTAAGGATTAACACACGAAAATGTTAGCCAACGAAATATTGACAGATTACAACCAAATCAAACCTTTACTGTACGACATACACTGATTGTGAAAAAAGAAATGTTCTGCATTTTAGTAAATATTGGTTTGCATACAATTGTGACCCCATTTACTAAAATAAAGAAAATTTTCCTTTTTTACATTAGTACACGTGTATTTACTGAGAAAAAAGTATACTAAAATAAAAAGAAAAATTTTCTTTATTTTAATAAATAGAGTAACAGTTGTATGCAAACTAATGTTCACTGAAGTGCAAAAAAATTTTTTCTCAGTGTCATCATTACATTTGAGAACTGATTTCCTCATTGCAATATGTAAATAGTAGGACCGCTCAATTAAACTATTTGTCGATTGATTTCATCCGTATTGTCAATTACTGGCAATATTTTATTTGGTGTATAATTTAGAAATTAACACGTAAAAATGTTTGTCCGCGAAATATCGAAAGACTACAGATAAATCAAAACTTTTACTTTAAGACGTATCATTACATGCGAGAACTGATTATATCGGTGCAATGGTAAATAGTAGGACCGCCTAATTTAACTATTTTTCAATTAATTTTATCTATACATTTGGTTACTTGCAATATTTTACTCGGTACATTATTTAGAGATTAACACGTGAAAATGTTGACCCGCTAAGTACCGAAAGATTACATCCAAATCAAAACTTTTACTCTACGACGTATCGTTACATGCAAGAACTAATTTTATTATAAATTTGATTTTTTTAATTTTATTGCTGAACGGCGTACACTATAATAAAAGTAATTATTACGTTATTTCTGGATAAAAATGCTTCTTCAGTCGAATTTGAGAAGAATAATTGACTGTGATTGGTCAATTATTGCGACTCACGACTTTGCGACTCGCATTGTAGATCCAGCATAATACGGCTCTGTGGCCGGTATTCATAGGCCCGTATTCATAGGCCCGTATTCATAGTTGGATCTTATTTCAAAACCATCTTAAGTAATGTTTTAAGATGCTAATACGGCTCTGTGATTGGTTCATAACATCTTAAGATTGTACTTAAGACGGTCTTAAATAACTATAAATACCAACCTGTGATTGGTTCATAACATCTTAAGATCGTACTTAAGACACGGTCTTAAATATAAGATCCAACTATGAATACCGGCCAATAATAACGTCATTAGATATTCTTTATATACGTGGCTTTCTATTGGTCAATATCATCAATGGGCGCGTTCAGTAAACTAAACCACTGAGTAGCAGTCAAACGTGATTTGCTTTTACTTTTAGGGCCGGTCTACAATCAGTCGTATGTCGGAGTCGGATGTCGGAACGTAGCTGGTGGTTCAATGAGGAAAATTCGTTTCCGAAAAAGAAATTCTCTCATTGGACCATCGGCTACATTGCGACATCCGACTGCGACATACGACTCATTGTAGACCAGGCCTTAGAACCAACCAATCAACGCAGTGTTGATAAGACGAACTCAACACTCTGCGTTGATTGGTTGGTTCTAAAAGTAAGAGCTAATCACGTTCGACTGCTACTCAGCAGCTTGGTCTGCTGAACGTGGCCATTGTCTTCCTTTTGTTTTTCTTCCGTGGCCTTATGCTGGGTCTACAATGCGAGTCGCATAGTCGTGAGTCGCAAGAATTGACCAATTATAGTCGATTATTCTCCTCAAATTCGACTGTGATTGGTCAATTCTTGCGACTCACGACTTTGCGACTCGCATTGTAGACCCAGCATTAGAGCCACCGCACAAGACTCTCGTATGGTCACGTAGCGTTATAACGATGCACCTCCCATCGCCAAAGCATCGTCCCCGGCTGCCACCCGCCGGATGCCGCCCGACCGATTCTTTCGGCGGGCGAGGACAGGGCGCGGTGCGCCCGCATTTTTTTAATCAAATCCACTGCACCGCGTGCGCGGGAGACCGCAGCACCGTGCCATCGTCGCACAGCGCCGACGAGCGCCGGAGGGAGCCGATCCGCGCCGAAGGCGAGCGCGCGTCAGCGTACCCCCACGCGGCTCGCCCGAGGACCGGCCTCCCTCCCACCGGGCCCGGCGCACCGGGGTATATAAGCCCGCGCTCCGGGACAGACGAGGACTTCGTCTTCATCCGAGCATTCCGCTTTTCCCTGACGAAGCCTACCTACCAAATCCTAGGGCGACACACCAACGAGGTTCAGAGCTCTGAGTCTCGACCGAGGGCTCTCGGGTGTCCCCGCCTTCCACCAACGCCTCCCTGAAGGCACGGCTACGCGGGGTCGAGCACGCTCGGTCTCGCAGCGAGTACTCTCGCTGCCGATTGCCCAAGGGCCCCAGCATCCCGCATCGCGTTCCGTCGTACCGCGCCGAGTGCACATGCACTATAATCCGTTGTAAATAATATCGCGTCTTGTCATACCGCGCCGAAGTGCATATGCACTATCATCCGTTGTAACTAATATCACGTTCCGTCATACCGCGCCGAAGTGCATTTGCACTACCGTCCGTTGTAAGTCATATCGCGTTCCGTCATACCGCGCCGAGGGCATATGCCTTACTTTCCGTTGTAAATAATACCGTGTTCCGTCATACCGCGTCGAGTGCACACGCACTATCCCCCGTCGTAAATACCGCGTGCCGTTACTATCTTGTAAATGCACTATCTTCCGTTGTAAATATCGCGTGCCGTTGCTGTATTGTAAAGTCACGGATCTGTATGTATCAATTGGAATAAACCTTCTAGTGTGCATTAACACCTGATTTCTGTCTCTGGGCCTTTCTCTCGAACTCCCGATCCCGGCGAATTAGTCCGCGTTCGAGCCAAAAGACGGGCCGTTACATGGCGCCCGCATCCATGATGTGTTCGCCGCGGTTCGTGGGGCCCCGCACGGCCTCGAATTTCTCGAGCTCCTCGGCCAGGAAGCGGCGGAGCCGTTCCTCCTCGGTTAGCGCGTCCCCCTCGGATGCGTGGTCCACCGCGGCGGTGCGTGGTTCTGCGCTTGGCGGAGGCGGAGGCGGTATGGCGAAATCCAATTTCGCCCATAAGTCTACGCCTATCAGGATATCGTATTCGAGCGTCGGCATGATCTGGAAGCGGTGCCAGAACATTCGCCCCTGTACGGTAATGGGGAACGTTATTAGCCCCGGTATGGCCGTGCTTGACCCATCGGCGAGATGCACCCGTCCGTCGACCGGGTGGATCGGGAAATCGCGGGCTATCTGGTCGGCGGTTCGTGCATTTACGAATGATGCTTCGGATCCGGTGTCTACAAGTGCATCAAACGGTTGCTTAGATACTTGTACGGTCAGGTGCGGACGTGGCTTGTAGGTTAAGCGGAGGACCGGGGGGCGGCCGCTTCGCCCCCGGCCCGAGCGGCATTTCCCGGCGGCGGGTGGCAGTCTCTCGTAAAGACGTCGTCCTTGCCGCATTGAGAGCAAAACCGGCGCGGCGGGCGTCGGCAATCGAACCGCGTATGCCCTCTCTGCTTGCACCGCCAGCAGCATTCGCGGCGGTCGTACGCTGTGGCGGCGATCGCGGGCTTCGGAGTGGCGGCTTGTCGGGCGCGCGTCTGTTCCTCGATATGCTCGAATTCCTCCGCCAGGCGCAGAATGTCGCGGGTACGCGTTACGGTATCGCGGCGGATGTACATCTGGTACCGCGGGTGCATATTGTTATACAGCGTTTCGACCTGCTCTTCTTCCGCGAATCCGGTGGCTCGGCGCATCATCGTAAGCATTTCGGTCGCGAATTACGCCGCCCCGGGGAAAACGCGCCGCGCGACGACCCCGCGCCACCGTCAAGCATGCACCGCCGACTAGCGGAGGCATACGAGCTGGTAAAAATCCAGTTGGCTCGCGCGTTCCAGCACCAGGAAAAACACTACAATCTCCGCCGCCGGGACTGGAGACCGCGCGTCGGGGAGTGGGTGTGGAAGCGAGATAGACCACTATCAAACAAGAGCGCGGCGTTCAACGCCAAGTTGGCCCCGAAGTTTATAGGCCCGCTCGAAATCCGCCGTATCATCTCGCCGGTAATCGTCGACCTCCGTAGCCGCTCAGGAAAGTGGTACCGACACGTACACGTCCAGGATCTGAAGCGCGCCCCTACCGATACGCCACCCGACGTGCCTGGTTCAAGCCCCGAGGGGGGAGACACGCTCGCGCCGACCGCCGCCGCCGTTCAAAACAACGCGACAACTCGAAAGCGCGCGCCAAAACGTAACCGCCGACGAACTCAAAATTGTCACGCGACCTCCGGCAAAACAAATATTCCTGT
The DNA here is from genome assembly GCA_030770225.1 of Temnothorax unifasciatus. NCBI lineage: Eukaryota > Metazoa > Arthropoda > Insecta > Hymenoptera > Formicidae > Temnothorax > Temnothorax unifasciatus. The sequence continues at coordinate 98,851 of JASTWK010000615.1, forward strand.
GACCCCGAGAATGAAAACACGCGCGATTTCACCTGCCGTGCCGGGCCGGCGAAGAGACGATCGTCAGAACGACCGGCGACATGACGGACGAAGCACCACAGAAGGAGCGCGACATTCTCGCAGAAATCGAGAAGATCCTCGGCGAAGACGTCGAAGGGTACGACCCGGCCAATCCCGGGATCAACACGGGTGGATCGCCCTCCACCGGGGCGGAACCGAGACGGCACCGCCACCGCCGCCAGCCGGACCGGCCCCGCCGAAGACCGTGCCGCGGGTCGGCACCATTATCCAGCGGTCCGACGCAGCCAACAGGGCCAAGCAAGCATGGCTCCTGGCCACGCCACCACCGCCGCCACGACGACCTCGACCGCTCGCCGAGGGCCCCCGACGCCCCCGGTCGACGCTGACGCCCGCCAGGGTGATGGGGCCGCTGCCCGCCACCACCGATTCCCATCGAGGTAGAGCCAGGGGTGGTCGTCGAGGTCCCCCACTTCGCATGCCACGTTTCCCGGCAATACAAGCCGACGTTGGGATCCCGTCGGTGGCACATCCGGTTTAACGGAGACGGATCCGTTAGATGGATAAAGGAGAAGCCGCGGGGACCCAAGGAATAGGCGACGTCAGCCAACCGACCAACCGACCAACCGGCCACGGCTCCGGCCAGCGGAGCAAGCGAACGTGTGCCCCTAAGTTCAGGCACTATAAAGGGGGGGGTGGTATAACGATGCACCCCCCATCGCCAAAGCATCGTCCCCGGCTGCCACCCGCCGGATGCCGCCCGACCGATTCTTTCGGCGGGCGAGGACAGGGCGCGGTGCGCCCGCATTTTTTAATCAAATCCACTGCACCGCGTGCGCGGGAGACCGCAGCTCCGTGCCATCGTCGCACAGCGCCGACGAGCGCCGGAGGGAGCCGATCCGCGCCGAAGGCGAGCGCGCGTCAGCGTACCCCACGCGGCTCGCCCGAGGACCGGCCTCCCTCCACCGGGCCCGGCGCACCGGGGTATATAAGCCCGCGCTCCGGGACAGACGAGGACTTCGTCTTCATCCGAGCATTCCGCTTTTCCCTGACGAAGCCTACCTACCAAATCCTAGGGCGACACACCAACGAGGTTCAGAGCTCTGAGTCTCGACCGAGGGCTCTCGGGTTCCCCGCCTTCCACCAACGCCTCCCTGAAGGCACGGCTACGCGGGGTCGAGCACGCTCGGTCTCGCAGCGAGTACTCTCGCTGCCGATTGCCCAAGGGCCCCAGCATCCCGCATCGCGTTCCGTCGTACCGCGCCGAGTGCACATGCACTATAATCCGTTGTAAATAATATCGCGTCTTGTCATACCGCGCCGAAGTGCATATGCACTATCATCCGTTGTAACTAATATCACGTTCCGTCATACCGCGCCGAAGTGCATTTGCACTACCGTCCGTTGTAAGTCATATCGCGTTCCGTCATACCGCGCCGAGGGCATATGCCTTACTTTCCGTTGTAAATAATACCGTGTTCCGTCATACCGCGTCGAGTGCACACGCACTATCCCCCGTCGTAAATACCGCGTGCCGTTACTATCTTGTAAATGCACTATCTTCCGTTGTAAATATCGCGTGCCGTTGCTGTATTGTAAAGTCACGGATCTGTATGTATCAATTGGAATAAACCTTCTAGTGTGCATTAACACCTGATTTCTGTCTCTGGGCCTTTCTCTCGAACTCCCGATCCCGGCGAATTAGTCCGCGTTCGAGCCAAAAGACGGGCCGTTACAGCGTAACGTAACGTGAACCAACGCACAAGAAACGTATGCGTAAGCATAAGAAAATTGAATGGTCCATATACATGTGCATAAGGAAATAGACCAATCAATTTTCTTATGCTTATGCATTATGCGTTATGCAAAAGTCTGTGTTTCCCGCTTTAAGCTTAGCAGGTCTTAACGGACATCGCGTATATCTCTAGACCAATAGCGTTCACATCAACAGTTCATGTATGTATGAACTGTTGATGTGATCACGTGAACAGAAGAAGCGCGCGTTCGCATTTCACGTGTCGTGTGGTCGTCGTCGCGGAGAGCATTCTCGCATTCTCGTTTCGTTCGTTCCTACGTTACTTTCATTCCAGCGTTACTTTTGTTCTTGCGTTACCATTACTCAACAGTTATAACCCAAGTTGCTTTACACTGGTAAGTAAATGAAAATGGAACTATTTAGTAATGCAAGTAGCAGAGTGACATTAAGTAACGTATTAATAACGTTTCAATGACGTCTCTCTAATGTTAAAGACACATAATTAAGACATCTTTAAACGTCATCTTGCTACCTGGAATTTATAATTTTTTTTATAAATTACTTAAATTTATTATAATAATTACTTAAATTAATTATAATAATTTTCCTTTGTTCATGATCAGATTATAAAAATTGAGTTCTAACGTTACTCAGTCATTTGGAAACTGAGGAAATATGTTTGCATTGGTACTATTTTCTGATAATGTAAATTACATTTGTAAAAAAGCAAACATAATAGAAGGAAGAGGCAGTTGCAGTATTAAGTACAAAGATGGCAAACGGTATGCCGGCAAAATTATTGCTTGCAAAAATAAGTAAAACTTATGGCCAATTTTTTACCGTCGGATAACTCTATCTTTCGATTAACCTCACTTTTCATCTCTTTCTAAGGAGGCAGTTAAAAAGAGATGAAGAGTGAGGTTAACCGAAAGATAGAGTTATCCAACTGCGAAGAAATTGGCCCTTAGACATACTCTATGTTTTATAAACCTATTTTTTTCAATAATATTTATTCATTTCATAGTATTACATATTCTAAGTACATATAAATCTATAAATGGTATAGTTTTGGAAAAACAATCTCTCTCTCTCTCTCTCTCTCTCTCTCTCTCTCTCTCATCATAATATCATTATATATAATTATATATCCTCGAAAAATACTGTTATACAATGCCGTTATAATTATATATGATTATATATACGTGACTGTATAGGAAAAAAGTTTCATATTGTATAAATCACATATATAATCATACATATTTTATATGAAATTATATATAATTTTATGTAATTAGAAATAATCATTTTTTTCTATTTGATTGTTTGAAACATTAGAATATTTTGAATATCTCTGCGATATATTATTTTTGTTTATTCAATAATTAAATTTATATTAACGTGTTAAATAAAGGTACTTATCAAACTTTATTTACTTTTGAAAGTTAACTTTAATTATATATTATTCATATTGATACTGAGTACTTTGAAAAAAAGTCTTGTAATACTTGACAAACGCATTTGGGTGTATGTTTTAGCGCAATATTTGGCAAGTAGTAACAATATGGTAATTGTTACCAGGTTAATAATAATTACAAAATAGTTAGCAAAACCTTTTTTATACATTACAGTTGAAACAATGAACACGTTCGCTGCCGAATCACGCACAAGCGCGTAATGCGGTACCTTCAGTCAGGTGCCGATCACGCGCTGGGCGCTGGCTCGTGATGGATTACATATGTTCACTACATTACAAATAACAGAGTCGATTCCTGGTCGAAGTTTTGCGACTTTAGTGCAGCAGCGAACGTGTTAAATGGCTTAAAAAGCAATGCTAAATACTTTAGCAATAATTATCAAATAATTTGATAATTACCGTAGCGTTTGGTAACTATAACTAAAAATAATATGTGGTAATATTTATCGCATAATGTGGTAAAATACTACTAAATAATATGATTTTATGTAACAAATTGGTTTTTGGTGATATGTACCATATAAATTGTTAATAATCACTAAGGGCCAATTTCTTCACCGTTGGATAACTCTATCATTCGGTTAATTTCACTCTTCATCTCTTTTTAACTGCTCTCTTAGAAAGAGATGAAGAATGAGGTTAACCGAAGGATAGAGTTATCCAACGGTGAAGAAATTGGCCATAAGTCTTGGAAATAAATACAAACCTTTTGCTATAATTATTTGTTAATACTTACCAAATTATTTTATTATATTTAAATAAACATTGAGTTGAAACTATTTCACTAAAGCACTTAGTAACTGTGATCCAGGCTAGATGATTATTATCAAATCTTTTTTCAGTGTACTAAATTAAAAAATATTATGTCTTTGTTAGTTTTATATTTAAAAGAATATGTTGTTTCGGCAATTGCTAGGCTGATCAAAGTATTAAATATTTGTTTACATCTGAGTTACTTTAAATATCACTTTTTTTTGCTTAGAAGACTATAAAGAACTGGTTACCCTGAAACTAAAGCTTGAGAATGAGAGCAATATAGAAAATAGAAAACAATTGAGTGAGTAAAACCGTATTTTTTACTAATTTAATATAGGCGTACATTATTACTAATGGTATAATATTATTAAGAAATTTTATATTACTATTTTCTTATACTTACAGCCTATAACAGGAATATTTACAAAGAAAATTACAAATGCGTTATTAGAAGATAAGGAAAATTTATGTACAAAAATACAGACTTGAAGTCTGTTAAAAAGAAAATGAAGAAAAAGCATATTATAGCGCCAAGGTAATTAGAAATCAAAAGCCAGAATTTTATTCAGAAAAATGAGCAACTATGAGACATCACTAGTCTTCCTGAGATATTCTTTCTTTGATGAACTGTGTAATACAAGACTTCTATTATATATTTTACAGTATCAAAGAAAAGATATCTCGGGAAGTATAATTACTTCTTACAGTATTTTTCTAATTGAATAGAATGTTTAATTATATTTGCTGTATTACTTTACTTGTA
>JASTWK010000616.1:0-103448 GCA_030770225.1 Temnothorax unifasciatus
TTTACTTTAGATAATATAAATAATCATAGATAATCGATATTTGCACAAACATTTTTACTAAATTAACAAGAAAAGATTATTTAATAACGTAAATATACTTACGGTAATAAAAAACAGAATTTTATAATTGGTTACCATACGTAAATGTATGAAAGAAATGTAACTCAGTCGCGGAGAGCATAGCGAACGCATTAATAATTTGTAACATTTTTTAACTAAAAATAATATGAAAACTAATAACAACACACAGGTAGAGACATATAAGAGCAATAATTTTCAGACATTTCGTTACATGACAGCATCTCTGTAAAAAGATATCGATCATAACCCATTATACGCCGTGGTCCTGTTATGCCTCGGGTTTCCCTATATGAATTGATGCAAGACAGTTTAAAAACTTACGGCGAATATTTCCTGAAAGAGTTGCAAGATTACCCCGTGGAAGTTGTCAAGGCCGCGACCTTTCTGAAGAAGATAATAAATTCGAAAAGAATCCACAGCGGAAATGTGATGCGATGGGAAAACGAAACAAAAAGGAATAATTTGTGAATAAGTCATGCCGTGAGGTATTTCCGTTTCCTTGCGCATTATGAAAATTATCGCGGAAGAAGAAAAGTCAAATAAATTCTGTGGGAAGGAATAGCTCTGATGTGTATGCACATAATTCTTGCATTAATATCTTAAGCTTAAGTACCCGGGAAAAAATGCAGGAGATCTGACCATGTCTGATTTGATAAAATGAGATACAACGAGATCTGAAATTCAAGTAAAGTCAGATCTGATTGGATACAATTTTATCTAGCCAGATCTGCATGGCCATATCTGATCACATGCAGCCAGATATGCTGAACTATAATCCGATCTTACCAGATCTGACCATTGCTGCCGTTTGATATTGAATCGCAGATCCAATCGGATCTCTTCTGATCTAATCGGACATTATCTGATTGCTTCAGATCTCCTGAAGTATGAGCAGACTTTACGCCTCAGATCTTGTCGGATCTGAGCAGACCTAGCCAGACATATCTTGATCTCACCAGATAAGACCAATCTTGGCTTATAAAGTTGTGTTGCTGATCCAATCAGATCTCTTCCGATCTTGCCGGATCTGAGCAGATCTCGTCAGTATGGAACTTATAAAAATTTCTTTGTTCTCAAATCGTCCATTATTAATTTTACACCCAATGTTGGACATTATATCAAATATAATATTAATTCTGTAAAGGGGAAGCTTAAATGTTTTTTGGTCAAAAAATCAATTAATTTTTATATTAAAAACAGTTTTCTCAATTTTGAAACATTAACATATATAATAAATATAGTCTCTGCCAATTTGATAATAATTGTTAATTTCGACATATTTAGAATTTATTATAAATATTCCATTAAAAAGTACCATGCAAAATTAATTAATAATAGGTAAATATAAAAGATTAATGTGTATATGTATATGTAAAACATAAATCTTTTAAGTTATTTTGCAAACATACCTTATAATTTAAACTGATAAAATAATATAATCACATATAAACTTATATAGTCATATAAGATTATATATGATCAGATCATAATGTTGCATCTCAAAGTATCTGATAGATGGCATTCGACGGAATCTGATTCTCGTATTTAAATTGATGAACAGTGGTATAAGAACGGTATCAGATATGGCAGTGTCGTGCAAAGTTGCGCCAAGTTATATAAATCGTGGAACGGCACAACTTTTGTATCGTGGACTTTTATATTCACTTTTATAATAAGTGGCATATTTAAAAAATAACATTTGAAAACAACAATTTTCTGCAGTGGATGGACACCGGATCGGATCAGATTTACTCATGTCTGATTGGATCTGAGCAGATATAATAGATTATTCTCGTTACATATCTGATTTTATCCGCTGAGATCGGATCAGATATACTCATGTCTGATTGGATCTGATCAGATAGGGCCAATATTTTGATCAAACCAGATCTGAGTGGATCAGATCTGATGAGATCTGATCAAGTCTGTTCAGATCTCTTCCATTTTTTCCCGGGTAATTCCGTTATTTGCATGCAAAGATCTCATCGGGTTTAATTTTTAGATAAAATATAACATTAATACATGAAAATAAATTTTTTTACATAAAAAAAAAAGAAATATGGACGAAGTTCGCAATAACGTTTGTGATACGCAAATGTCAAAACCATAAATATATAAATAGAAGGATAATTGCAAATGTAAGAATAAATACATGCATTAAAACTTTTAACCTGTAATAACCACACCTCAACTCAGTATACATACTAATCATCACACTAGTGCGATTTGGGATTTTGCATTTTTGAAGTTCGATAACTCGATAGAAAAAAAGGCATATTAAATTCATAACGTGTGTTTTCTGGGGTACAATTTCCTGAGAAATGCAATAAAAATACTTTTAAAAACAAGAAATAATATTTTAATAATGTTTAAAAACGTCAAAATTAAATAGCAATTTTCTAAAATTTATTTTATCTTTAAAAAAATTCCATTTTTTTCTATTTGATATAAATAAACGTTGTTGCAAATTAAAGTTAAAATGTTATATTTTAAGAAAGAAAAATTTCATAATTATTATAGAAGATTAAGTATTTTTTTAGGTGTTTGAAAATAGAGTATTTTTTAAAAGTGAAAAAACGTGTAAATTGACTATATATTTATTTTAGAATAATAGTTAAATATAATGTTTACAAAAAGTTATAATTTTAAGAAGATATTATTTCAGTCCAAATTAACGGCGCATTCAATACAAGATCTGCATCTGTGATCATCACAAATGCGGCGCAAATAGTTGTTGCACTTTATTTATGTGCGCCCGGAACTATCTGTTTCGCAGAGCGCACATTTCGCACGACTCTTCCCTTATAATAGTGCAATCTCGAACTACAGGCTCGTCAACTTTTAATATTTTAGCTATTAATCGCCTCGTAGTCATGCGTAAGGATTAACGTGTCAAACGCTGCTGTGATAACGGGTTAATAATCCATAAAGTATATTTGTTCAAGAACGAATAATTTTTCGCCATTTAATATATGTATACATATAATGAAGGTAATGGATAATAAGGATAAGATAAATATTTATACATTATAATCAATTTATACATATATCTTTTTTGACTGATTATGGTTTAAACTAAAAGTAATTATGTAGTAATACGGACCATCCTTCGATGACCTTGATCTTGACATATGTTGTCAAGGTCACCCTCCTGAGTGACTTTCAGAAGGTTTTAGCCGTTGCTTGTTTTTTATTAAAAAGTTATTAACAAAAAAAATTTCGAAAATATAGCAGTTATTTTAAGTATTGAGAGGCATAAACGACTAATATTACGTCTTTTTTTTTAAGTAAAGACTATCTCGTTTTGCGTGAAAATCGCTACTGTACCAAAACACAACATTTAAAGCAATAAATTATTGATAAGTTAAAGCTTTTTTATTAAAGCAGAGAATACTTTATTTCGCGAAAAAGTTGCTGCTTTACCAAAACAAGTTTCTTCTAAAGTAGTGAATACTTTATTCACTGCTTTAAATGTTGTGTTTTGATAAAGTAGCGACTTTCATGCAAAACGAGGTATTCTCTGCTTAAAAAAAAGATGTAATATTGGTCGTTTATGCCTCTCAATACTTAAAACTTTTTAGACACAAAAAGTAGTTAGGTAACATATTTTTTTAGCTTCCCCCATTAATTATCGCTGTTGGAGTTACAACAAAGCTATTTATCAAAAGAGTACACGAAAAAATATCAAAATTCGAAAAAGGCCCTCCAGGTAGAAATTTTGTCTGGAAACAATCAGGGCCCCATATATTTTTTGAAAAATATTTCTGGGACCCAGGTGGACAATCTAGCTAGGGCCTGTGGAAAGTTTGAGACGCCTAAATCGTATAGGCCCTATTATTGAATCCAGGTCGGCTCAAGATTGCGCCCAGAATTTGTTCAAAAAAATTATCTGGAATCTAGCTGGGACCTATAATTTTCCTAGATACTTGCTTGGTTTGTACCATAATTATTTTTATAATCTAGTCTGGCCCAGGCTTAAATCTAAAATTTTTCCCTAAAATATTCCCTGGAATCCCGGCTGGGCCAGGCTTGAATCTAAAATTTTTTCCTAAAATATTCCCTGGAATCCAGGCTGGGCCAATATTTTATTTAAAGAATTTTCGAAGGATGTTTTATAATAATAAATAATTTTACTCGAATCGTTTATCCCAAAAAAGAAAATACTTTTATTTCTCGTCAGCAAAACAAAACGTCATATTAAAATTAAACACTTTATATTAACACACTTTATATTACTTATTACATAGCTTAGCCTACTACTCTTGTTTGTGCTTTGTAGGTTTTGTGCTTTGTTCCTCTTTGCGCGATGTCCGTCCCAGTCTTTCGCGTTTGTTAAGCAGTAACCAATACCACTCAGAATTTCCTTTTCCGTTAGTGACTGATTATTTTCGTTGATGAGTTTGTGCATTGCTAATTCTAAAAAAGTTAAAAAAATATTAATATATATGCTAATAACGGATATACTGAAATATTTTACCTATTATTGATTTACAAAAAGGCAATTCCTTGAGCACTAATTTATCAGCACATTGTTTTTGTGCTGTATATTTTAAAGCGACATCTCGGGTCATGTATTTTTTTAATATGTTCATAATTGTTTTAATATGATTTCTGCGTCGATCAATCAAAACATATAACGACCGGACCTGATACAATGCAAATGGTATTAATCAGTGTTAACAATAAAAACAGAACCATATTTAATTGACATTTACATTATACTTACAAAATCACGCAGACAATCATTATTGTTTTGCAATAATTCACTGAAATTTATAAACTCCTCTACTGTTTTAAAAGGCATATTTAATTCATATTTTTCGTGAAAGGCTTGAGGCATACTTTTAAGGATGCCTGATGCTTCCCACAAATTCATCAATTTATTTTGATTTTCTAAAACTTGTTTAAGAACTAAATTTATTCCTTCAATAGCTTTCATTACTTCAACATGTTCTAATAAAATCTCAGTTTTCTTGTCTTTTTGTTTTGGGCTTTGTGTTTTCAGCTGTGATTTTTTTGTGAAATCTGTGAATAATATTAGATGTACATAAAATGATTAATATTTTATCGTACACGTACTTGTACATTTGTATATTATACATTTGCGACATTTTAATTTTTAGAAACTTACCATTATTGTTCAGAATGTTTATGAATTCTGAGTCGGCAAACAATATATCGTCCAACTGATTTGTTGAGTTTTCATTTATCACAGGGGCCATCACGTCAAGAATGATTTTCGATGTAGATGGTTCATCAATTGGCACATCTGAAATTGTCACTCGTAATTTTTTATTAAATATTTTTTAAAGTAAATTGATTTTATTTGAAGTTATAGATTATTTGAATTATTTTCAAAAGGCACGTCGTATGTTCTAGCTGTTTGTAAATAAAATTTTTTATTTGAAATATGAAAATAATCGTTATCTCGCCAGATTTATTTGATCGGTGCATCATTTGTAGTTCTTGGTCATTGCAATTATCTTTATCGTCTACAAACAAAGATATTATGCACATTAAAAGTATGAAAATTATTTCGTAAAACTTTTAATTGATATCTTCGAGCATTATATTAGAATAGAATTCGTAATTTTTTATTAAATATTTTTTAAAGTAAATTGATTATTTGAAGTTATAGATTATTTGAATCATTTTTAAAAAGCACGTCGTACGTTCTGTTTGTAAATAAAATTTTTTATTCAAAATATGAAAATAATCGTTATCTCACCAGATTTATTTGATTGGTGCATCGTTTGTGGTTCTTGGTCATTGTAATTATCTTTATCATCTACAAACAAAGATATTATGCGCATTAAAGGTATAAAAATTATATTTCGTGAAATTTTTAATTAATATCTTTGATGAGCATTATATTAGAATGCTCATATTTGATTATATTTGAAATACTTACCTAAATAATTCATTTCATTCGACTTCCTACAGTATTTTGAATTTGGCTGGTTTGAAGGACTGGACATAATATTACGCTTTTTTCCTCTTTTATATACTGTAACAGTGTTAAAACAATGGCAAGAAAATCGATTAAGTGAATAAGACAATATTGCGTTTTATTAAGTTACAATTTGCAAACCTTTGGGTTCAATGGGCTTAACATTCATCAATGATTTTATTTCTGAGACATTTGTAAGTAGAGTTTTCTTTTTGAATTCTCTTTCAATTGCAGCAGCTTTTTCTTCTGGTTCGACATCAGTCTCTGTTGTAAACGCGTAACGTTGATTCTGTGCTAATCTTAATTTCTTAAGTGCGTCAGTATAATTTCCTGTTGATACATATATTATAAATATTAATTTTTAATTAATACGTAAATCAATACATCGTACAGTTGTAGAAAGAATTAGTATATTTATATAGATGTACATTAGGGTGTGTAATTTTGGAGCAACTTTTTATTTTATTTTATGAATAGCATATATACTTTTGCAGGAAAGTAAAATAAGATATTTGTTAAATTTGTAATCCTTAATATTATTAACAGGTCGCTCATCGTGATGATTTATTTAGTAAGATAGAAAAAATTTTATAACTATCTAACAAACAGTAATACAGCATTGCTCAACATAGATTTTTGTAGTAAATTTATCGCTCTACAAAAAAGATCTCTTATAATTTTTTCATAAGATCAACCGTTCAAAAGATATTCAAAGTTAAAGTTTGATAAATTTTATAAAACTTGTTTTTGCTTCTTATGAATTTTGTATCATATTGACTATCAAAAATTATGAAATAATCGATACATATTTTTATAGAAAATTTTACGATCTACAAAAAAGGTCTCTTGTATTTTTTTCATAAATATCACCATTTAGACGATATTAAGGTTTAAAGTTCAAAGTGTATAAATAATGTATCGTCTAAATGGTTATATTTATGAAAAAAATACAAGAGACTTTTTTTATAGATTATTACATTTTCTACAAAAATATGTATCGATTATTTCATAATTTTTGATAGTCGATATGATACAAAATTCATAAAAAGCTTCAAAAACAAGTTTTATAAAATTTATCTAACTTTAACTTTGAATATCTTTTGAACGGTTGATCTTATGAAAAAATTATAAAAAATCTTTTTTGTAGAGCGGTAAATTTTCTACAAAAATCTATGTCGAGCAATGCTGTATTACTGTTTGTTAGATAGTTATAAAATTTTTTCTATCTTACTAAATAAAAAATAAAAAATTACGGTAAGCGACCTGTTAATAATATTAAGGGCTAAAAATTTAACAGGTATCTTATTTTACCTTCCTGCAAAAGTATATATGCTATTCGTAAAATGTTGGGATATCGCAAATTCTCATACTCGATGTCGATGTCACTATCGATATATCGGATCGCCATCACGCGTTACCGACACGCGGTCGCGTATGCCATCTACAACTTACTCTCATCCGTGTTCTTCTTCAAAGAGTTTCCGGTTCCCTCTGTACGCTCGATCATCGCGAACGCGGACGCGAACTGTTCTGTATCGAATCGTTTCGTATTATTCTTTCTATGTAAATCGTATTCTTCTAATAAACTCAAGAGTTACATTCGGCTTTATATCCGTCTCGTTTTCTCGGTCGTTAACCTATCCCTGCATAGCTCGAACAGGTTATGGGCCCAGGGCTACAACGACAAAGTGAAGAAATACTTTTTCATATCCGAATTCGCTGAATCCACGCGAGAGTTTCTCTATTCTCCGAAGCATTACTCGTCAAGAACGATAACTGGTGCTAGTGAGTGGCGAGAGGCCATGCCCGAAATCTCGTGGCGATGCCGACGACGCAGCAACTCGAGCAGCCATCACAGCGTGGGAGAACCAGGATCGCAAGGCAAAATCCGACTTAATCCTAGCTATAAATTCCTCTGAATTGAAACAGGTACATGGTTGCAAAACGTCTAAAGATGTGTGGGATAAATTAAAATCCATATACGACTCGAAAAGTCCCGCGCGCAAGGCAACGTTACTCAAACGCCTTATTCAAACAAAAATGGCGGAAGGCGGGGACGTTAAAACACACATCGCTCAATTTTTCGATGCCGTCGATAAGCTAGAATCCATGGACGTTTAAATCAACGGAGATCTTCTCTCGATCATGCTTCTCTATAGCCTACCTAGCAGTTTCGAAAACTTTAGATGCGCGATAGAATCTCGTGACGCGCTGCCAAACGCCGAGCAATTAAAAATAAAAATTGTAGAGGAATACGAAGCGCGAAACCAAGTTACCGTCAACGAATCAGGTGCGATGCTCGCCCACGGCAGACGCAACCCGAATTCGAAATTCAACAAAAATAACGCATCGACGTCACATAGCGATAAGAACGCGAAAGCACCCTTTCGTCCTAAATACAAATGCTCTTTCTGTAAGATTACCGGCCACAAATACGCTGACTGCCGTAAAAGGAAGACGCAAGAAGCCGAAAAAGCAAATAATACGGAGGTGGAAACTCTCTTCGCGGAAGTCGCTCAGTATTAGATAAAGTCACAAAGGCAAATGAGAGCCGTTTCGCACGATGGACGGGCGACAATAACAACAAATTATAAAATTATATATATAATATAACGCAAACGTTTCGGTCCTAGTTTGGACCCTCCTCAGTACATACAGATGGTCATCAGAGTAAATGCAGTGGTCAAAAAGTATAAAGCAGTGGTCACAATAATATAATGCAGTCAAATTCCACTCTCCGAGATATTATAAGAGAATGCATCTCGTGTCTCCAATCCGACTGTTACCTTAATTCCGTCAGAAGAAAATTAAATAAATATAAATGGTCAAACATTAAAAATTAAAAATTAAATAGTAAAAGTTACCTGACAGTCGAATTGATCAGAGTTAAGATAGATTATTAAACCTGAGCTGGATTATTAAACCTTTGAAAGACAAGCTACATAATAACTTCCTGAGTGGAGTAGTTTATAAAATTTGCTGTCAGGATTGTGATGCTTCGTACGTCGGACAGACTAAGAGACAATTGGGAACCCGTATTAAGGAGCATCGTAACCAGCTCAGCAGAAATCCGAGGGACCTTTCAGTTGTGTCACAACATCGTTTGGAGGGGCACGAGTTTGATTGGGACAATGTCTTAATTATGGATCGAGAGAGATCTCACTTAAGGAGAAGCATTTCGGAGATGTTTTATATTAAGCGCCAAAACAACGGCATTAACTTACAGGAGGACACGGCGGGACTTAGTAATAATTACACGCCTGTTATCGAGGGACTCCCGCACTGTTGATTCCTTTCTCACAACAGTTCTATTTAATGTTATGCTGATGCCTCATGATATTTCGTCACTGTAACTCTTGCGCTCGTCCAGAGAAGGACGTTTTAACGTTGTAATAATTACGCGAAGAGATGATATCTTAACTCTGATCAATTCGACTGTCAGGTAACTTTTACTATTTAATTTTTAATTTTTAATGTTTGACCATTTATATTTATTTAATTTTCTTCTGACGGAATTAAGGTAACAGTCGGATTGGAGACACGAGATGCATTCTCTTATAATATCTCGGAGAGTGGAATTTGACTGCATTATATTATTGTGACCACTGCTTTATACTTTTTGACCACTGCATTTACTCTGATGACCATCTGTATGTACTGAGGAGGGTCCAAACTAGGACCGAAACGTTTGCGTTATATTATATATAATTTTATAATTTGTTGTTATTGTCGCCCGTCCATCGTGCGAAACGGCTCTCATTTGCCTTTGTGACTTTATCTATTATTGTTTTCGAGAGCTTTATTCTTGATATTATTTCGCGCAGGCTGAAACAATGCGTTCTTCTGTTTATGTTTCCTTTTTAAATTTATTCACACTTATTTCGGGATTGTGGTCGTTAAGTGTTTGAAAGATTGGATTAATATCAATGTCTCTATTATTAAATTTAAATGCAGGATTACGTTTCTTAAACAATGTATTTTAGCTGACTTAATTCCACCACATTTACAATGTTACACGCGCTGTAGACCGACTATTACTCATTTTAAGCTAGTTAAACTAATGGAATCTCACATTAGGAGACATCAGATTACTCTATTGCGTATTGAGCTGAGAGACGCTCACCGACAGATTTCCGCTCTGAACAAAAAACTTGCGGCGGCTACTCGAAATATCATGAGACATCTTCCACTTTGTTTCTGGTATAAATTCTACTACAGTCAGGTGAGATCTCTTGATAATTTTTTCTCTAAAGAACATCAGAGGCTAAGAAAGAAGTTTTTCCTCTTGCTCGACAGGAAAAAGAGGGAGGATATTGCACTCTTACAATCTATTAATTATTTCGCTTCACAATCACACCCTTCCAGGCCTAATCGCGCTGGCTTGCGTCAGCGGGCTAGCGGTAATTGTGGAAAAAGCGTCGTGTCCTTCTCACGCGTTAAAAATAATGCTCCGGAAGTGGATTCCTTTGAGATTTCTCTTAATCCGACCGACTTTTTGGAGGCTCCTGCTCACTCCCCTCTCTGCTTACAGGAGAAATGGCTGATTAATCTCTCGTCAGTCTCACTCCCTCCTAAAGTACAAGGGCTCTTACAATTAGGTCCGAATTTCTGTATGCCGCCAAAGGATTGCCGCGAAAAATTGGTTTGCGTATTCATTAAGTACTTAGAGGCTAACATCCGACATTTACCTCAGAATTTCCGTCAGGGTGTTCGCAACCACTGCATACAGACTATAGAGAGGGTAGCAGTAGGAAATCTTCCTTCTCAACAACATGATCACGCGTTAAAACAAGCGTTAATCGAGACCACACGTTTTCTCAAGGATAATGATAGCGTAGTGATTACCAGGGCCGACAAGGGTAATGTTACAGTTGTGTTAGATGGCAGCGATTACTTGAATAAGATGAATGCGATGTTGAGTGACGATAATACTTATATTGTTTTGAGAAAGGACCCTACACGGAAAATTACGAAGGATTTAAATAACCTCCTTCAATCTTGGTTAAAAAAAGAATACATTAATGATCAACAGTATAGGTTTCTTAATTGCACGGACGGGGTAATTCCTAGAGCTTACGGCCTGCCAAAGATACACAAGGCCGACTGTCCACTCAGGATGATCGTGTCGACTGTTAACAGCCCTCTGCATGCCTTGGCCAGATTCTTGCAGGACGTGATACAGGCTAGCGTTTCTAAAGCTAACAGCCACATTAATAATAGCTTCGATTTAATTAAGAAACTGTCAGGTACGCGTATCGACGACCATTTTGATCTCATATCGCTCGACGCGGTATCCTTGTTTACGAATATCCCTTTGGATTTGGCAATCACGAGCATTAGACATAGATGGCAATTTATCTCGCCAAACACTAATCTGCCTTTGGATGAATTTTTAGCAGCTATTCAATTCGTTTTTTATTCCACCTATTTTATTTTTGATGGTGTTATTTACAGGCAGACTTTTGGCTCCCCTATGGGTTCCCCATTGTCTCCTGTGATTGCGGATTTAGTGCTGGTGGATTTGGAGATCAGGGCGCTCGAGCGCCTGCCTATTGTCGTGCCGATTTATTTTCGATATATAGATGATATTTTAATGTCTGTACCGAGGTCCTTAGTCAACACGGTCCTCGAAGTGTTTAATTCTTTCCACCGCAGACTGCAATTTACTGTTGAGATAGGACTTGATAGGATCAATTTTTTAGATACCACGGTTATAATCAATAACGGTATTATTGAGTTTGACTGGTATCATAAACCCACGTTTTCGGGACGATATTTGAATTTTTTCTCACACCATCCTCACTGTCAGAAGATCGGCACGATCATTGGTATGGCAGATAGAGCGTTCTTGCTGTCCCACCCGAGGTATCAGCAAAAAAACATAAGAATGCTGATAGATATTTTGCTGGTTAACGGATACCCGTTAGAACTCGTGTTTAAGATCGTCAAAAAAAGAATTATCAAATTGATTAATGAGCAACAACGTGGAAGCGTGATGGAGGCTCACACTACTGACAGCATGGTTAAAGATCGTTTCTTTGTTGTTCCTTACATCAATAAAATCACTAATAGTTTTTGTAATATTATTAAAAAATTTAATTTGCGCACTGCAATTGTTGGCTTGAACAAACTGAGCTGGATTATTAAACCTTTGAAAGACAAGCTACATAATAACTTCCTGAGTGGAGTAGTTTATAAAATTTGCTGTCAGGATTGTGATGCTTCGTACGTCGGACAGACTAAGAGACAATTGGGAACCCGTATTAAGGAGCATCGTAACCAGCTCAGCAGAAATCCGAGGGACCTTTCAGTTGTGTCACAACATCGTTTGGAGGGGCACGAGTTTGATTGGGACAATGTCTTAATTATGGATCGAGAGAGATCTCACTTAAGGAGAAGCATTTCGGAGATGTTTTATATTAAGCGCCAAAACAACGGCATTAACTTACAGGAGGACACGGCGGGACTTAGTAATAATTACACGCCTGTTATCGAGGGACTCCCGCACTGTTGATTCCTTTCTCACAACAGTTCTATTTAATGTTATGCTGATGCCTCATGATATTTCGTCACTGTAACTCTTGCGCTCGTCCAGAGAAGGACGTTTTAACGTTGTAATAATTACGCGAAGAGATGATATCTTAACTCTGATCAATTCGACTGTCAGGTAACTTTTACTATTTAATTTTTAATTTTTAATGTTTGACCATTTATATTTATTTAATTTTCTTCTGACGGAATTAAGGTAACAGTCGGATTGGAGACACGAGATGCATTCTCTTATAATATCTCGGAGAGTGGAATTTGACTGCATTATATTATTGTGACCACTGCTTTATACTTTTTGACCACTGCATTTACTCTGATGACCATCTGTATGTACTGAGGAGGGTCCAAACTAGGACCGAAACGTTTGCGTTATATTATATATATAATTTTATAATTTGTTGTTATTGTCGCCCGTCCATCGTGCGAAACGGCTCTCATTTGCCTTTGTGACTTTATCTATTATTGTTTTCGAGAGCTTTATTCTTGATATCGCTCAGTATTCGTCACCCGAGCCCGCCAGAAGCACAGACGCAAGTCAGTGGTGTCTCGACAGCGGGTGCACGTCTCATCTATGCAAGGACGCTCGAATGCTGACAAACTCGATATCCACACATAGCGACATCAGGTTAGCCAACAATGCAACAAGCGCGGTAGATGCAAAAGGGAACGTAGAGTTCCTCACGAGCGTTAATAATAAAACTAAAAGGATTCGACTGGAAAATACGCTGCATGTTCCAGATCTGAGAACCAACTTATTATCTGTGGCCAAGATTGTGGACAAAAGCTATCAAGTCGTATTCGGCTCAAATCAAGCATCCGTAAAGGACATCAAAGGAAATATTAAGCTTATCGCTGAACGTCAAGGTGACTTATATATTCTGAAAGGATCCGGCGAACAAGCTAATACAGTCTCGCAGAAGAAATACTCTGATACCGAAATCTGGCATCAACGCCTCGGCCATCTTAACATAAGAGATTTACTACTAATGTCGAAGACTCAAGCAGCATCCGGATTTAAGCTGAAGGATAACTCCGAAGTTTCAAACTGCGAAATATGCATCACACAAAAACTAACAAGTTTCCATTCTCATCTCGAGCTAACAGATCACAGCACCGCCTCGACATCATTTATTCTGATCTCTGCGGACCAATGCGAGTAAGTTCAACGGGAGGCGCGCGCTATTTCATGACGCTCATCGACGATCATACAAGATGGTGTCAAGTCTACTTTCTGAAGAGTAAGGATGAAGCAACAAGCAAATTCATCGAGTTCAAGAACTTCGTCGAAAATCAGACAGGTCTCAAGGTGATGAAAGCTTTTCATTCGGACAACGGAAAGGAGTTTTGCAACTCCGCCATGGATCGTATATTGAAGGATTCCGGAATTCAACGACGCCTGACCATTCCACATACTCCTGAGCAAAACGGGGTTGCCGAGCGGAAGAACAGAACGCTGATTGAAGCCGCTCGTTGCCTGCTGGCACAATCCGGGCTCCCGACACAATTTTGGGCAGAAGCTGTCAACACTGCGAACTACATACGGAATCGCTGCATCACTAAGAGTTTAGATGGATGTACTCCTTATGAATTATGGAAAGGCAAGAAGCCCGACATAAGTCATCTTCGATCATTCGGATGTAAGGTACACGTTCTGAATAAGAATCCGAATAAGGGGAAATTCGAACCCAGAACCATCAAAGGCATCTTCGTCGGTTATGCTGACACTTCCAAGGGTTACCGCATCTGGATCCCGAAAGACCGAAAAGTCATTGTCGCAAGGGATGTGAAATTCCTGGATGGATTCGACACGAATAACACTTACGAGGACTTCATAAGTAATGAAACGACAAATGGTCGGACGAAGCTTCTCGACGACGATGATGACTCACTTCAAAACCTACAGATAGATATCGCAAACAATGATGAAATGATCCATCGTCGAGCACCCAAAGATCCAGCAGACACTGATATCACGACTGAAGATGAGGATGAAGATGATGATCTGCCGCCACCAGCAAATGAAGATGACCACGTCAACGAAGATCAACCGCTTGCTCGAGGTCCTGGACGTCCACGTACGAAGATTCGTACCGGGAAACCTGGTCGACCGGCCAAACAGTATCACACGAAAGGACCGGTTTTGCAACAAAGTCGGCCCGCGGCTGCTGAGGAAAATCCCGAAGAAGAAGAGAACATGGCTGAAGATCTGGAGTGGTTCGACGCACAGTTTGCAATGGCCGCTTCTGAAATATCTCTTTCTCAGGCTGTTTCAGGTCCAGACGGTGATGAATGGCGCGACGCTGTGTATGCCGAGATTAAGTCTCTTGTAAGCAACGACACCTGGACACTCGTTGACAGACCCAATGTCCTAAGGCGAAAAGGTAATCGGATGCCGAACCGTGCTGAGGAACAAATACAAGGCGAACGGAGAGCTAGAACGAAGGAAGGCTCGCGTAGTTGCAAGGGGATTCGCACAACGTCCTGGCGTTGATTTCCACGACACATTCTCCCCGGTTGCAAGACTCAGTTCGTTGAGGGCGCTTATGGCTGCGTCCGTAGAGCAAGGCATGCAGATCTCACAAATTGACGTCGCTACCGCCTATCTAAATGGTATAATGGACACATTAGTGTACATGGAGACGCCGGAGATGCTACAGGAGATGCTTGAGAGGATCATCGCGACCGAATCCGATGCTGTTCTAATCAAAAAGGCTAAAAAGATGTTGTATGCGCTTAAGAAGGGTAACCAGGTATGCAAGCTCCTGAAGGCAATATACGGTCTTCGTCAGGCAGGCCGCCAATGGTATGAACGACTCGACGAAGCTCTCAAGAAACTTGGACTGACTCCAACCCATGCCGACCCGTGCGTGTACGACGACAAGGTGAAACAAATGCTAGTATTAGTCTACGTGGACGATATCATCATAGCCTCTCGTAATGAAACCCACATCATTCGATTGAAAGAAGAACTAGCCAAGGTCTTCGTAATCAAGGATCTCGGATACCCCAAGTATTGTCTCTGGATTGAAATATCTCGGATCAAGAACGGGATACATCTATCTCAAGCTAGATACATCCATGACGTTCTAGACAAATTCGGTATGACCGATTGCAAGCCAGTGAAGACACCTCTGGACGCTAGTGTCAAGCTGCATGATGCTGTCGAAGATGCGAATGTAGACAAATCAAAACTACCCTATCGCGAACTCCTAGGTTCGCTGATGTACCTGGCGCAGGGAACTCGCCCTGATATTGCTCACGCAGTGAGCGCACTGAGCCAATGGTGCACCTCTTTCAAACGAATCCACTGGACATCGGCCAAGAGGGTACTCAGATACCTCAAGGGCACCATCAATCACGGATTGTACTACACGAAACGTGGAAAGGCCCTTATCGGATATACAGATGCTGATTGGGGCAACTGCGGCCTGGATCGCAGGTCGTACACTGGATCGGTCTTCCTACTAGCCAACGCAGCTATATCGTGGGAGTCGCGAAAGCAAAGGACCGTGGCTCTCTCATCCACTGAAGCGGAGTATACCGCCCTTAGCGATGCTGCAAGGGAAGCCATTTATTTATCTAAACTTCTTTCAGAGATTGGGTTACCATCACTCGGGAAGGTGACCCTTCATAATGACAACCAAGGCGCTGCGAAGCTGGCTGTCAACCCGGTCTTCCATTCCAGGTCAAAACACATTGACATTAGATGTCATTTTATTAGACAGGCCCTGACGGATCACCGGATCAATCTCGTCTATACACCCACGGAGGACATGGTCGCCGACGTTCTTACCAAGGTCCTACCGAGCAGCAAACATTCGTTCTGTACCAATGGACTTGGGATGAAGGACATCGCCGTTTTACACACTCAAATTTGAGAGGGGGTGTTAGGGATATCGCAAATTCTCATACTCGATGTCGATGTCACTATCGATATATCGGATCGCCATCACGCGTTACCGACACGCGGTCGCGTATGCCATCTACAACTTACTCTCATCCGTGTTCTTCTTCAAAGAGTTTCCGGTTCCCTCTGTACGCTCGATCATCGCGAACGCGGACGCGAACTGTTCTGTATCGAATCGTTTCGTATTATTCTTTCTATGTAAATCGTATTCTTCTAATAAACTCAAGAGTTACATTCGGCTTTATATCCGTCTCGTTTTCTCGGTCGTTACCTATCCCTGCATAGCTCGAACATAAAATGAAAAAAAGAAGTTGCTCTAAAATGACACACCCTAATATACATATATATCAATAAATTAAATTATTTATAATTATAATGATTAAATAAATTAATTTTTAACTCAGTAAATTTTATGTCGTATATACATGAACAGAAGAAATATAATTAATTTTCACTGTAATTTATATTAAGGTATTAAATTTGATAAAGCGTATTTTGTGTATACTTACTTCCTCGAGCAATAACTCTCACACGGTATACGGGCCATTCTGCTGGTGCATCAGCATTGTTTTCGACTAAGTTTTCTATTTCTTTGAAAACTTCTTCATTGTACGGGGGTGGTTTGAATTTAACTTCCATAATTTTTTTTTTTTTCCATTAAAACTGAGCCACTTCAATGGAACGATGTCAATTGTTCTTGACGAAGGCCTTCCTCGTTTGACAAATTCAACGACTTCGTACAAGTAGTCATCAAAATCATCGCTTGATGAACTACTCATCTCAATACGAAAAAATAATTTTTAGAAGTTTTTCAACCTTCAATACCTGAATCATTGCATACAAAAATTAAATTGTATTTATAAAGTTAAATATTTTTTAGTATATATTTTTAGTATATATTTTAAAGTTTATATTTTCAGGAAATTTTGTCAGAATTCAAATATGTATAATATAATGAAGACGGTTCCCTCATTTGCGAACGCGAAGAAATCGTTTTTTCAAGAATTTTTTCCGAGAAATGTAGAATGTTTGTAACTTTACCAAAGAAATGTTTCAATAAATTTACAACCTCAAATCCACCGATAACATGGTATCAGCGGGTTTATTTGTCCCATATTAAATAATATTTCCAATTTTTTAATAATTTTGTATAAACCAAATTAACCGTGGCTTTTAGGCGAACAAAAATAAAATGTAGAATATATTTTGACTTTACTTTTCTTGCAGCGAACTTTTCTTGAATTTTTCTACGTTTCTATATAGCACGACACACTCACGAAGGTAAACAAACGATCGCGACATTGACCGCGTTCAGCAGACACAACCATAGCGCGACCACGCACGCTCACGAAGAAATACAAACGATCGCGACATTAGCAACATAACGAGTTTCACCAAAAAATGTAATGGGTGCGTTCAGGGCCAATTTTACCGTCTCCGATTAACTCATTCTTCGGCTCTTTCTAATAAGGGGGACAGAAAGAGATGAAGAGTAAGTTTAATCGGAGGATCAAGTTAATTGGAGACTGTGAAATCGGCTCTCAGCAGAACATACCGCTCAGTAGCAATTGAACGTGGCTCTTACTTTTAAACCCAACAAATCAACGTAGCGTGTTGATAAGTTGTGTCTGCTGTACGCGGCCATTATGTAATTAATAGAATTATAAAAAATATATATATACACTCGTCACAAAAATTAAAGGAACACTTAAATTTTCTTAAAAACTAGGCAAAATTTGAGCAGCTGTATCTTCGTTAAAAATGAACAAAATTTAAGTTAAAAAAAAGGGTTTTAAAGCTTGAAATCTCTACTTTCAGAAGATCACTATTTTCTTTTAGTTTCTGTGAGTTTGGTAATTTTTACATATAGAAAACCACGAGCTGGACAAAATGGGAAATTTTCTTCTCACTTTGTGGGCCTGTCACGTGCTCAAAAAAATTCTGCGAAATTTTTTGACTTTCCAATGTGAAAGCTCGAAGTTTTCCCTACAAAATCTTTTTTTAAAAATGTTTCTACGATTTTTTGTTACTGAGTTAACGCGGATTGAATAAGAAATGAGCATTTTGACTTTGATTGCTCATAACTCCGTTAAAAATCATCGTACCGCAATTCGCAAAATGGATTCTTAAAGCTAAAACTTTGCTCTATCAAGTCGTATAATCGCCAATTTTTTTATAAAGATGTTTGGATACATTACAAGTGAATAAAGATGTCGTACAAATTTGCAATTTTTTACTTTTTTATTTAGATCCAAAAAACAATTGTGCAGAACAACAACAAAAATTTATTTTTTACGTTTTTTTCTACTTTTAAGTATCCTACATTTAAAGAAAATTTGCCGAATAGCTATGAGATTTTCTTCATGGTGGCCACTATGGTTTTACGGGGCAAAACGTACAAAAAATTGTGAAATTGCTTAATTTCAGTAAAAATAAAAAAAAAAATTAAAAATAACGTCTGGCGGACGTTGAAAAACTGTTTTCAATTACGCTGACAATACATTGAAGATGAGTAAGTGTCAGCATAAGCTAGAAAGACTTTTTTATAAAAAATTAATGTTTTGTGTTTTAAAAATTTGAAAAAATACCGCCGGCATTAGCGTTACCCAAAGCATACGAGGAGGTTGCCCGGTCGGATTTACGCTTTGTTATGCGCGCGTGCGCGTGCGCGTATGTGTATGTGTGTCATTCAGCTGAGACCTCGCGACTCGTCGCTTTCGCAGTATTTTATGACTCTAAACTCATTTATGACTGTGTGCGTGCGCCTGCATGCGTGTATGTGTATGTATGCATGCGTACATGCGTGCGTGTGTGGGTGAGTGGATAGATGGTCATAGGTGGTAAAATAAATTTTTTAAAATTTATACCAGTATAAGCTAGAAAGACTTTTTTAAATAAGAAATTAATGTTTTGTGTTTTCGAAATTTGAAAAAATTCATTCATTTTACCACCTACGACCATCTATCCACTCACCCATACATGCACGCATGTACGCACGTACACACGCATACGGAACACACACAACATACACATACATACAAACACGTGCGTGTGCGCGCACGTATACATAGTCATGAATGAGTTTAGAGTCATAAAATACTGCGAAAGCGACGAGTCGCGAGGTCTCAGCTGAATGACACACATACACATACGCGCACGCGCACGCGCGCATAACAAAGCGTAAATCCGACCGGGCAACCTCTTCGTATGCTTTGGGTAACGCTAATGCCAGCGGTTTTTTTTTCAAATTTTTAAAACACAAAACATTAATTTTTTATAAAAAAGTCTTTCTAGCTTATGCTGACACTTACTCATCTTCAATGTATTGTCAGCGTAATTGAAAACAGTTTTTCAACGTCCGCCAGACGTTATTTTTAATTTTTTTTCTTGATTTTTACTGAAATTAAGCAATTTCACAATTTTTTGTACGTTTTGCCCCGTAAAACCATAGTGGCCACCATGAAGAAAATCTCATAGCTATTCGGCAAATTTTTTGACGTAGAACTACGTCTTTCTCGGGGGGTATGGGGAAATTTGGGGGGCACGACTGCAACGTTTTCTTGCAACGTTTTCTTGCAACGTTTTCATGCAACGTTTTCATGCAACGTTTTCATGCAACGTTTTCTTGCAACGTTTTCATGCAACGTTTTCTTTTTCTCGAAAAGTATTAAAGAAAAATATACTTTATTATATAGTTTTTGAAAGCTCTTGATGTAAGCTAAATGTTTTCGGGGTTAATTTTTCGATATGGGTTTTTTCAAATTTGGGGGGCACGACTGCAACGTTTTCTTGCAACGTTTTCTTGCAACGTTTTCTTTTTCTTGAAAAGTATTAAAGAAAAATATACTTTATTATATAGTTTTTGAAAGCTCTCGATGTAAGCTAAATGTTTTCGGGGTTAATTTTTCGATATGGGTTTTTTCTCGAAAAGTATTAAAGGAAAATATACTTTATTATATAGTTTTTGAAAGCTCGCGAAGTAAGCTAAATGTTTTCGCAATTTAATAAATAAATAAATGAATGAATAAATGGATGAATAGATTTAATAAATACATAAATGAATGAATAAATGAATGAATAAATGGATGAATGGATGAATGAATGAATGAATGAATGGATGAATGGATGAATGGATGAATGGATGAATGGGTGAATAAATGAATGGATAAATGGATGAATAGGTGAATGAATAAATGGATTTAATAAATAAATAAATGAATGGATGAGTGGATGAATGGATGAATGAATGAATGGGTGAATGGATAAATGGATGAAAGGATGAATGGATTTAATAAATAAATAAATGAATGAATGATTGGATGAATGAATGAATGGATGAATGGATGAATGGGTGAATGGATGAATGGATGAATGGATGAATGGGTGAATGGATTTAATAAATAAATAAATGAATGAATGAATGGATTAATGAATTTAATACATAAATAAATGAATAAATGAATGGATGAATGGATAAATGGATGAATGGGTGAATGAATGAATGATTTAATAAATAAATAAATAAATAAATGGATGAATGGATAAATGGGTGAAAGATGAATAAATTTAATAAATAAATAAATGAATGAATGAATAAATGAATGAATGGATGAATGGGTGAATGGATTTAATAAATAAATGAATAAATGAATAAATGGGTAAATGGATGAATGGATGAATGGGTGAATGGATTTAATAAATAAATAAATGAATGAATGAATGAATGGATGAATGGATGAATGGATGAATGAATGAATGGATGAATGGGTGAATGGATTTAATAAATAAATAAATAAATTTTTTTCCAACGCAAATAAAAAAAATAAACAAAAAAAACAATAACAAACCAACAAACCCAAAAAACAAACAAAAATATAAAAACAAAAAAAATGGGCACAGTAACAACTGTGCCGCAAGCAACACGTAGAACTACGTCAACTGTCACTATTTCATGTTAAAGTATTCGTGATCAAGAGAGGCCAGGGCCCACACAGGACTGTAGCGCCGAGTTCATCATCAGTGACAGTTGACGTAGTTCTACGTTGTTGCTAAAGCTCTCGATGTAAGCTAAATGTAATACAAACAACGTAGAACTACTGTCACTGATGATGAACTCGGCGCTACAGTCCTGTGTGGGCCCTGGCCTCCCTTGATCACGAATACTTTAACATGAAATAGTGACAGTTGACGTAGTTCTACGTGTTGCTTGCGGCACAGTTGTTTTTTAAATGTAGGATACTTAAAAGTAGAAAAAAACGTAAAGAATAAATTTTTGTTGTTGTTCTGCACAATTGTTTTTTGGATCTAAATAAAAAAGTAAAAAATTGCAAATTTTTACGACATCTTTACTCACTTGTAATGTATCCAAACATCTTTATAAAAAAATTGGCGATTATACGACTTGATAGAGCAAAGTTTTAGCTTTAAGAATCCATTTTGCGAATTGCGGTACGATGATTTTTAACGGAGTTATGAGCAATCAAAGTCAAAATGCTCATTTCTTATTCAATCCGCGTTAACTCAGTAACAAAAAATCGTAGAAACATTTTAAAAAAAAATTTTGTAGGGAAAACTTCGAGCTTTCACATTGGAAAGTCAAAAAATTTCGCAGGATTTTTTTGAAGCACGTGACAGGCCCACAAAGTGAGAAGAAAATTTCCCATTTTGTCCAGCTCGTGGTTTTCTATATGTAAAAATTACCAAACTCACAGAAACTAAAAGAAAATAGTGATCTTCTAAAAGTATAGATTTCAAGCTTTAAAACCCTTTTTTTAAACTTAAATTTTGTTCATTTTTAACGAAGATACAGCTGCTCAAATTTTGCCTAATTTTTAAGAAAATTTAAGTGTTTCTTTAATTTTTGTGACGAGTTTATAATATAAGTAATTAATATATTACCTACTATTGTAATAGTTTGTCAGTAGCTACTCTAGTTCACTAATACTGATGGCCCAAGGAACTGCGCGGATTACTTGCGCGACCCCTGCGCCGCCCTGTGGCCGAGCTCACTGCGTCGTACATGCTTTCTGCCAAAAGACTCCCCTCTCTTCCTACCATACAGGGCCGTCTCGCGCCCTTACTTGCAGACTGCGTTCACTACACTACCATAATAGTCTCTCCATCGGTGATGTTAATATACATATTTACATTCCTGAGAAATTGTGCTTACATTTGGTGTAAATATCCTACCGCAAATTTGCAATTTTGTAAGTGTGGTTTAAAGTTAAGAACCAAGTGCATAAGTTTACACTTAATTTGATTTATTGACACACTTATTTCAAATTGTTGGTTTTCGGTTTCAATTTCCCACATGTCCGTTACACTTGAATCTGATGGATATGAATAAATGCTCCTTTTCAACGGTATCACATTGCCTGCAACGTTCAGCTCATCGTTACGTTCTGTTCTAATAAATTTTATTTTCAAAACAGTTATGTCATCCCGTAACAAGACCATATCATTTGGTGGTTTTGTTTTCAATAATGCACCTTTGTATGTTACTTCTAAAATTGTATTGCCTTTTTCACGATATTCAACTATACTTGGTATTGTAGGCTTCAGGGTGTTTTGCATGAATTCGCTTTTTTCATGAATCCGACGGCATAATTGAGCCAACGGACGATTTGGTGAGCGAAGTACTTTCTTAATCATCCCTAAACAGTTCTCAAATGAATACGCACTAATGTTAATTAAAGTGCTGTTCATATTTCTTACATCATCAGCCAAATGAATTAAGTTGTGCACGTTAATGACAGCAAACTGTTCACCATAAATTTCTTGAGACGATGCGCAGAAAGCTCTAAGGTATTCTTTTGCGTTTTCCACATACATTACTGTTTTACTTTCAGTGCACAGTAATCGGCAGGCCATGTGTAATAATAAAAAATTATTATATTCCGTTTTTCTTAAAAGGTCTTTTAAAACGATTGGACCAATATATAATAAAAATAGCATGAACTCTGTCGCTTTCCATTTACACAAAGTATCGACGTCTCTCGGCTTTCTTTGAAAATCGTTCGGTACGAATGAACGTATAGTTTGCAATCTTCGAGATAATTCTAATTTGTATGCTGAACTGATTTTAGATTTTGTATTGCTTGTCCAATATTCTAGCAACCTTTTCATCACACCAAGGCAACCTAAATGCATAAAATCTAAAACAAAACAATGGACCATATTTATTGGTGGATCGATAAGTAATAAAGGTGTCGCATTTTGATGATGTGGATCTAAAAAGCTTCGAAATGTTTCATCAGTTCGTTCTGGAGAGTCGATGCTTGAAATAACTGTTACTCGATTAACTTTTTTACCAATTGCAGTACATCGCTCGCAACAATTGAATCCTGTGTGGCTTACAGTAGACTTTATAAATGACCTAGCAGGTGTGTCACAGATAAAACATTTAATTTTAACTTTATAATTTTTATTGTCAATATTAAAACCGTTTGTTTGAAGTATGTTGATCTCTGTTATAAATTTTTGTAAAAAATCTGTCAACAATTTAGGTTTAGAATTGCCAGCATATATTGCAATTGGAAACGGTTTATATATCATTGGCTTGTAATCGATTCGACACAAAATTGGCCAAAATTGTTTCGCAGCTGATTTAAAAAGTGGTATTCCATCAATATTAATTTGTAAATTAATTATTTCATTGTTGATGTGTAATTCTGTATTAATGATATTTATCAGATTTTTTTCTATTCCTAGGTAAACAAATTCCCCGACTGATCCATCGGCATCCTGTATTTCTTCGATTTTGTATTTAGCTGATGTCGTTCCAATTAATGTTTTCGTACATTTCGGTAAATTTGGCATCAATCGTGGCCTTAAAATATCAAGTAACATATCTGCGTGTGCGTGTGGAACTTGACAATTAATAATCCAATTGCGTAACTTTACCACCTCATTTTCGGGTTCATTCTCATTGCCTCCAATTTCTTCGTCTTCTGTTTCATTTTTATTAACTTCATCGTCATCTGAAGCATTTTCTTCGGCTTCAACATCTTCATCGTCATTTGTACTTTCATCGGTTTCAACCTCTTCGTCAATTATGTTTTCATCGGCTTTGACTTCATTTTCTCTTTTATTTTCATAATTTTCTACCATGTGTAAATCACTCTCGGACTTAGAATTTTCATGTGTTTCGGTTTTTTCGTATGTACAGTCATTACTGGTAGCACGATAACAATTTTATCGATGGTATTACTGCCTTGCACATCATTGTTAACCTCACTATTGGTTTTCATTATTAGACACACTCTTTTTTCTATTTTTTTTCTTGCGTAATATTTTCGTTTTCTCAACAATCGTGAGGACGTCCATGTATCTTCGATGTCACTTATCTCAAAACTACAATTGTGATCACTAATTAAAAAGAAAATTTGTACAAAACAATTGAAGAAAACTTACACAATTATTTAATTATGTCAGAGATTCAATCAGACACCGACTGTTTACACCATGCATACTTGTCCGTCATAAATAATGTATAACTTTGTTTTCGCCCGTCCCCGCGCGGTCGTGTATTTTGTTTATAACTATACTTGTTCTGACTTACGAATCTTTGACACGCTGTCTCACTTCGTTTCCAACCGGCATGCGTGAGACTTTATTTTATACTTTTCTAATTTCCGAAATGTGCGAATTCATCCTTTCTCCGGCTCGAATGATTTTGTCACTTTTAAATACACGTTTTAGTTTTATTTGCGCACCACGTTCCGCGCCTGACTCGCATTCGCCGTTAAATCTCTGACACTTTAATTCACGAGTTTATAGATAATTATATATATATATATATATATATATATATATATATATATATATATATATATATATATATATATATATATATATATATATATATATATATATATATATATATATATATATATATATATATATAAACTCGGCACAAAAATTAAAGGAACACTTAAATTTTCTTAAAAACTAGGCAAAATTTGAGCAGCTGTATCTTCGTTAAAAATGAACAAAATTTAAGTTTAAAAAAAGGGTTTTAAAGCTTGAAATCTCTACTTTCAGAAGATCACCATTTTCTTTTAGTTTCTGTGAGTTTGGTAATTTTTACATATAGAAAACCACGAGCTGAACAAAATGGGAAATTTTCTTCTCACTTTGTGGGCCTGTCACGTGCTCAAAAAAATCTGCTGAAATTTTTTGACTTCCCAATGTGAAAGCTCGAAGTTTTCCCTACAAAATCTTTTTTTAAAAATGTTTCTACGATTTTTTGTTACTGAGTTAACGCGGATTGAATAAGAAATGAGCATTTTGACTTTGATTGCTCATAACTCCGTTAAAAATCATCGTACCGCAATTCGCAAAATGGATTCTTAAAGCTAAAACTTTGCTCTATCAAGTCGTATAATTCGTCCAATTTTTTCATAAAGATGTTTGGATACATTACAAGTGAGTAAAGATGTCGTAAAAATTTGCAATTTTTTACTTTCTTATTTAGATCCAAAAAACAATTGTGCAGAACAACAAAAATTTATTCTTTACGTTTTTTTGTACTTTTAAGTATCCTACATTAAAAAAAAATTTGCCGAATAGCTATGAGATTTTCTTCATGGTGGCCACTATGGTTTTACGGGGCAAAACGTACAAAAAATTGTGAAATTGCTTAATTTCAGTAAAAATCAAGAAAAAAAATTAAAAATAACGTCTGGCGGACGTTGAAAAACTGTTTTCAATTACGCTGACAATACATTGAAGATGAGTAAGTGTCAGCATAAGCTATAAAGACTTTTTTATAAAAAATTAATGTTTTGTGTTTTAAAAATTTGAAAAAATACCCCCGGCATTAGCGTTACCCAAAGCATACGAGGAGGTTGTCCGGTCGGATTTACGCTTTGTTATGCGCGCGTTTGCGTGCGTATGTGTATGTGTGTCATAAGAGGACTTGATGGATTCTTAGACAAAATTAAGGATTCTCATGTCATACCAGAAAAAATAAGAAAAATGAGAGTACTTTACTGCACACAAGTTTTCTCAAACACATATTTTAAAGTAATGTTGTTATATAGTGAGCAAGAATTAGAAAGTAGATGTAAGACATGGAAAATGCCTCGTGATGGTACAGATACAGCTTATTTTTAAAAATTTTTTAATGATCTTTTTGATAGCCTTAATGGAGGCATTAGAATGCGTGATCGAAGTATAAATGAGGAGACTATGACTTCTACTGCAGCTGATAATTGCACACAAGAAGATATATGGAATGCTGGAATAAGATTTTTACAAAACATGTCTTTTATAAAAACAAAAAAACATGATAAAGAAAGATCCGATGTCCTAAACAATTTCCAACATACTTTACGTGGGTTTAAGTTATTAAGAAGTTATTTAAGAGAATTAGGTTTCAATAGTTTTGCCACACGTGAATTTAATCAAGATCCTTTAGAGAATTTTTTCTGCCAAATTAGACAACATGGAGGAAGAAATATTATTCCAACTTGCTCTAATTTTTCTACTTATTACAGAACTTTATTAATAAATTCTTGCACGCAATATACATCATTTGGCAGTAATTGTGAAAATACTAACATGGAAAACTTAATACATTTTTTAACGATACCTCTTTATAACGAGTTGGACGAGATTAATAACAATATTTATATTCCACAAAATGTAATGGAAGAATTACTCAATAATATAACAGAAAATTTTAAAAATATTGTTGAGAATATCTTGTCTGCAGTAAGATTTTGTGATATTTGTTGTGCCTTATTAATAAGCAACCAAGAGGCTGTAATAGAATATATAAAAAAAATAATTGCCATAACAAATTATTTTTTAAATAAATATTGTTACATTACTAAGCTAACCAAATATATAAAAACAAATATTGAGGAACTAATCATAAGTATTAATTCTGATATATGTTGCGAACAAAAGCATATTGAGGAATATGTGATGAATAAATATATAATAGTACATATCCGAAAAAATATTAAAATAATGAATAACATTTTAAATGGAACAGAGACTCCAACGGCACAAGCAAGTGAACTACATTCTCTAGCATATAATTATTTCAAGAAACATAGTAAAATAATCTCTAAAAAGCATGATGAGTAACATACCGAATTATAATATATAATTGAATTACTTTTATTTTACAATTGTTTATTTTCTTATTGTGTTACTAAAAAATGAGAAATGTAGAATATTATATAAGGCATATATTATGTTTATTTAACGCGTAAGTTCAATGTTTTATTGTATTTTGACACATAATTAATATATATAATAAATATATTATTAACTATAAATTATGCTATCTGTTTTATAATATTTTTAATTTATTATCTTCCTTTAAGTTATACATACTATTTAGATTTAATCTCTCCGAAAATCATCAATACATAAATAATATAGTAATATAGTAATAACATAATAATATATAGGCCTGTTCTTTTCAGCTGAACTGCTGCATTAGTTCAAAGTTTATCTTTTTCCTTCCAATGTGGAGTAAAAAAGATAAACTCTGAACTAGTGCAGCAGTTCAGCTGAAAAGAACAGGTTTATTGAAACATATAGAGAATGAGTTATATATAGGTTTAATATGACATATATATACGAGTTTAGTTCCTCCCTAAGTGGTAGATGGCGCGCACAATTACCCACAATTTTGCTTCAGCTTATTATCACAGACGGTTGGAGCCCCTGGACCGTTGTAATATACGCGTTTGTGCGTAATACCGAATCCCGAGTTGAATAGAATAAACGATATATGTGCATTATAAACTGATTATTGTCTCTGGGCCTGTCATCGAATCCCTGATCCGGCAATCCCGTCCGCGTTCGATATAAAGTCAGGCCGTTACAATAAATTCTTTATAGTTATTTAGATGCTTAGCGTCACATACTACGTTTACGCGAGCGTTACTTCTGTAGTAACTTACTATAATTCCTTCGCGTAAACGGGAATTTGTAATAACTTAACGTTGCTATACGTTGCTACTACGTAATAAACATAGTAATAGTTAAATCAAATCAATTTAATTACGAGGAGGGAGAGGATTTTACTACTCGATCTAACGGGAGCTGTGTTGCAAGTCTACAGACAATTTAGTTGGCGCGCAGTCTACTAAATTGTTGGAGAAAAAATTATGTGTAATACACAAAAAATATTATTATTAGGCTACTAATTGCAAGATCCAAGCTCGGACCGTAAATGGCGTTTTATTCTGACAGCATATTTTTTATTTCGGGCACGTGCGCGCGCGCGCGCGTGCGAGAGAGAAAGAGAGAGAGAGATAGATAGATATCGCTATTTATTAAGCGCTCCAGGATAAATCCTCTTAAGGCCGGTTTTCACACGCAATGATTGGTGGCGCCAACTGACTGGCATTCATTGGCGCCAGAACCGACTAGCAAACTCACAAGTATTTACACAGTGATTGGCGTATAATATGGAAAATATTTAACATTTATTAAACACACAGTAAATGACAGCAAGCATATAACCTCAAATTTTGAGGTTATATGCTTTGGCCGATAACCTCCAGTAATCGCCACACTACTAGCGCCAGTTTGTATCAAGTGTTTACACTTACATTTTTACTGGCGTTAGTCGACTGGCGCGGCCTGGCGCCACCAATCATTGCGTGTGAAAACCGGCCTTTAAGCGCAAGAGCCATAACATACAGAATAATACAATAATAAAACTTAATTACATGTGTGTGCGTGCTATTACACGCGCGTTCGCAAGCATTAATACCCAGATAGCCAAATGCAGAGAGTTTGCTGTCATGTTGCTAACAATCGTTAATGCAACTAATTTTGACAAACTCGGGCTAAGGTGAGACAGCATTGTGCTTGTCGAGTTAAACTCATATGAATTATATTTCTATTAACAGCAAATTGATTGCAACGTGACAGCATCAATTTGTAAGGGATTTGTAATAGCAACTTGACGACTACTCGTGTTGTCAATTTGTTATCCGTGATTAACAGCATATTGACTGCAAATCGACGGCAACTTGAAGGCAACTTGTTATCATCGGTATACCATCCGCAGCTAACAGCACGTTAATAGCAACATGACAGCAACATATGTCAAATAATGAATGCTGCATATGCTGGTAAAATGTCAACAAAACGTGCTGACCAGCACATGCGCGTTGCTGCTGCGCACTGCAAATATTTCGAAATAACATCAACAATATTTAAGAGCTAAAAGAGAATAATAAACTTAGTATTTTTAAGACGAAACTTATAGAAATGTCTAGAAATGTCATTTTTCTTTGCAAAATGACAATAATCATTGTCATTTTGCAAAAAATATGACATTTTGTGACATGAGTTGCCATTTAAAAAAAACTTAGTTTATTATTCTCTTTTAACTTTTAAACATTGTTGGTGTTGTTTCGAAATATCGCAAACGGTACTCCCATAATGCTATTTTTAAATTTATTACATGTGTGATTTTTTAATAAATGTATAAACAAACATGTCATAATAGCAATTTATTTGTACAATCAGTATA
This sequence comes from Temnothorax unifasciatus, assembly GCA_030770225.1. Lineage (NCBI taxonomy): Eukaryota > Metazoa > Arthropoda > Insecta > Hymenoptera > Formicidae > Temnothorax > Temnothorax unifasciatus. The sequence continues at coordinate 29,998 of JASTWK010000616.1, forward strand.
TTCTGATTGATATATCAAATGTATTATAAAAATATATATATTGCAAGTGATACGAGCATATAAATGAATGCTTAACCTTTAGAGGCCGGTGGTCGATATTTCGACCACCCAAAAAACAAGCTATTTTTTATGTTTTCAGGCGAAATTTGGTGTTAAATAATGGAAAAATAATAAAAAAAAATTTCCCGGCCTCTAAAGATTAAGTGTCGAATAGGTAGAATATAACGCTAAAAAAAAGTCGGGTCACTAGGATCCATAGTGACTGTGGAGGGCGATACGTCTATGGGCGATTTTAGAAATAATAAAACAAGATACCCAATAATTTTTTAGAAAGCTAAAATATGAAGGTAGATTGGCTCAAACTGAAAGGAAAAGTCATGTACCATTTTGGAAAAATCGCAATTATTATTAAGTAAAGAATTAAACTGTTTGAGCCAATGACCTGCGAAAAACTATAGACCAGACTATATTGATACAAATATTTGCACGTCAAGAACCACGATTTGGACTTTATTGCCCTTCTCTTAGCTAGACTTATAGCGAATTCTTGACATTTTATATATGTTGGGCCTTTTGTTTCTCTTTTGCGCATGAACATTCAGTTATACAGGCGAAATCATAAACTAAATGTTGAGATATTCGGAACTTACATTTTTATGTACATTTTTATATATACGGTCTTATCCATCATTACTCATCATGTAATACTAATGACTAGACTTCATGTCGTGTTGCTATTTGTACTCGTCCAATGGTGCCGCTTTATCTTTATCTTATATCACAATGTTTCTTTTTTTCCAGCATATATGGAATTGGGGGAACAATGTAAACTCCAAAACGTTTAAATAGCAACGTTCCGTTGCAGGTACAATCTATCTTTTTTTATTTTAACGACTTCCTGTATTTGCGACGTTCGATAGTTAAAATATGAAAATTTGTGACATGCCATATGTGTTTTACACATCGACTAACAATTTTGCAATATCGATTATGTAGCCATTAGGTACGTATATATATTACGTACCTATTAGGTACGTATATATATTTATGTAGCCATTAGGTACGTATATTTGAATATAGAAACATCTATTACTTGTACAACGATTACAAAATGTACATTCACGATCGTTAGTATATTATAACAGAATGTGAGATAGAATTTTGTGGTCTCAATAGAAAATCCTTTCTATTGAGAACCACGACAACCGTGAAGTTAATGTTTCATTAACGAGAGTTTCAACATTGTATAGTTTGTACCTGCTAATCGGTATGCTACATATGAGTCTTGTCATTCAGTTTTGTTTGAAAGTATCAGTCTTTATAATGATGATAAGTAAAAATGTTTACAGCAGAATCCGCAGATTATTTATCACATGGATAAAGACACCATGAAATGTACGCTTGTATAGTACGTTCAACAGGCTTACGACATACGCCGCATATTTTTATCTTTTTCGCAAACTCTGCACACGCCAATAAATAACTTAATATATCAAAAAATCTCAGTTACAACGCCATCATCCGGATCGTTGTTTGGATTCTGCGGTTCGCCAATTAAATAATGTTCTGCCTCGAGTCGCAATCGCTGACGTCGTCCCATTTCTTCCCTGTTCATCCTTTTCGTTATATTTCGATTTCTTTGTTTACCAAAACGCACCGCCTCTCCAACCTCTCGAAAAAATTCATCCCTTAGTGGTGTTGGAAAATGCGAATTCATGCATACCGCATCTATAAATTAAACAGATAATACAAAAAATAATTAAATCAGTATTTATTTGTATTGTAATTTAGTACTATACATGCATATATTTTGTAAGTCGGTGTAACTTACCATATATTACTTTAATCAATTTAGTATCGAACAATGGAAGATTTCCCCGCTCCCCCCAAGCCGAATAATGTCGTATGGTTTCATCTGTCATTACTTCTTTCATACAATATTTGACAGCATCATGTAAAGTAAACCCACCAATATAATGTAGATACTGGACCTGTAATAGAACAATATGAATTTTAATTTTACATAGTAATTTCACATATTTATTCAATTACTCTTCATAGTCGAGTTCTACTACCTATCAAAGTTTTTGAAAAACTTACGGCATTTTTGTACTCTTCCTGCGAAATATTATTAAAATCTGTTACTTGTTCCACTGATTGTAGCGGAAATAAAGGTGGCTTTGGAGGCATTATATTTGTCCGTTTATTTAACAATTTCTCTAACTTAGTGTTTATACTTCTGCAAAAAAAAAACATTATTTTACACAATTTTTCAATACAAACAATATCATCTTTCTTCTTATTTACAATTACTAATAATGGCTGAGTTCCGATATTTTCTGCCGGTAAAAATCTATAACACATGTGACACAAACTATATATTTTCAATACTGACAGTAAATATCGGAACGTAGCTACTATAGTAAATGCACAGATTAACTATATTATTATATTTTTGTTTAGTCCCGCTGTAAATGTAAAGCAGCCCTTTTGAACTCCATAAGTCTTCTATCAAATATGATCTCTATTTCCTTTTAAATTAGGTATTTGTTTCTTAAGAATAATGTGTGTGAGCGCGCGCGCATAATTTTTAACATATCTGTTGTATGTAATGGTACAAATTATGCGCGCGCGCGCTCACACATTATTCTTAAGAAACAAATACCTAATTTAAGAGGAAATAGAGATCATATTTGAGAGGACTTATGAAGTTTACAATTAGCACTTTGTTAGATAATTTGTAAATAAGCATTTACTCACTTATAATATTCAATCATTTCGTTGCGTAGGAATCTGAAATGACAATTTAAAAGTATATGTTACATTTACATGAATACAATAGTAATTGTTTATCAATTCATTTTTTCAAATAAGCTTTTGACAGATGATACTATAACTAACGTATGTAATATGGACGTATGTAATTTGTTGCTCTGTTTATTATTTTTGCATTATTTAGTTTTATATTACATTAGCTTAAGCTGTCCGGCGTTGCATGCCGAGGAATATACGTGACAACACATTTTACCCCTTTTCACCCCGTCAGGGGTTCAATTTCTAAAAATCCCTTTTTAAATTAGGAGGTCACGTGCTTACGTCCATGGAAGATATACTCCCCAAATTTCATGTTTCTAGGTTTAGGGGTTTGGGCTGGGCGTTGATAAGTTAGTCAGTCAGTCAGTCAATCAATCAGTACATATATATATATACAGAGTAATATATATATATATATATATATATATATATATATATATATATATATATATATATATATATATACACACATATATGTTAGGGTGTGTAATTTTGGGGCAACTTTTTTTTTCATTTTACGAATAGCATATATACTTCCAGGAAGGTAAAATAAGATACCTGTTAAAATTTTAGCCCTTAATATTAATATTAACAGGTCGCTCATCGCGATTTTTTATTTTTCATTTAGTAGGATAGAACAAATTTTATAACTATCTAACAAACAGTAATACAGCATTGCGCCACATAGATTTTCTGTAGTAAATTTACCGCTCTACAAAAAAGATCTCTTATCATTTTTTCATAAATTCAACCGTTCAAAAGATATTCAAAGTTAAAGTTTGATAAATTTTATAAAACTTGTTTTTGCTTCTTATGAATTTTGTATCATATCGACTATCAAAAATTATGAAATAACCAATACATATTTTTGTAGAAAATTTAACGATTTACAAAAAAGGTCTCTTATATTTTTTTCATAAATATAACCATTTAGACGATATTAAGGTTTAAAGTTCAAAGTTTTAATATATATATATATATATATATATATATATATATATATATATATATATATATATATATATATATTACCCTGGTAACACAATCTGATAGCTCAGATACATCCCGAAGAAGTGCGCAAGAAAACAGTCCAAAATTGTTACAAAAGTGCATAATATCTGTGATTGAACGAGTACTTTGTACTGTTGCAGCAGTCTGCTGTAAAAAACTACTGTGAAATTTTATACTATTTAGCTTCTTACAGCAGACTGCTGCAAGAGTGCAGTAAGTACTCGTTCAATCACAGATATTATGTACTTTCGTCGCAATTTTGGACTGTATTGTGTTACCAGGGTAATTACATTTGTTACATTATGCTATTTATTGCAACTGTTACTAAAAACCTTTGACAAAAAAAATAATCAGTATCATCTGATAAAAGTTGATAGACATTTTTTTTCTAAAAAAGAATCAACTTACTGAAACTCTTCCTTTGAGACAACATTGTTTAACTTGTCGTGCAGGCACCTAATATCAATTTTTTAAAATATATACATTATAATACTTATATTGAGAGATGTAAATATATATAATTGCATGCTTCGCATATTATGTGTGATAGCTACGTACCTTATTTCTGTATCTTTTGACCTATTATCGCTGTGACCCATTGTTGCTGTGACATTGTTTGATTGAATAATACGTCTATCAGGTATTAATGACACAGAATTCTCCTGTTGATTTATAATTGCTGGAACATAAGGTCTTTGTTGGGGAAATCCATATATTGCTTGATCTGTCTGTGGGGTCGTTGTTGTAGTGGCGGGATTATAATATGTCTCATTTTGTAGATTTAAAGATCCATACAATGAATTATTTGGAACATAATTGTCCTAAAAAATATAATATCCATGCACATGTGGACTTGAGGTAAAGTGAGAAATAGTAAACTTATTCTCAGTCATAGTTACATTGAAACCTGGTGTAGACCTCAGTGGTAACAAATCGGTGAATGTTTTTTTGTTTTGAGGTACTGAATACTGTTCAGTACTTCCATTGACATTTGGTGGACTATAAGACGGCGCCACTGCATTACTCATTGGAATTGGACAATTATTAATCATAGAAGGAGAGGCATGTTGACTATGGGTAGTAGCAGCTTCGTTTTCTGTATTAGTTTCTAACATATTTCTTATATGATTAATATCATTTTCAACGTTGATAGTCTGATTAAGATTGTCACATCGACTTGCGTTAACTTTTTCTGTTTCTGACGCTGAAGTACTTGCGTATTTTCTAGGCGGTATGATTTGGCGAGGCGGATGACCTAAGCTGCAAATAAAATTGTTTATTATTATCTTAAACAATTGTATATACGATTACTTATTTTTAATAGCAAACATTCAAGCATATCCCAGTAAAAACAACCTCAAAATGATGTCAAAGTGACATCAAATTGATGATGAGTATGCATGTTAAAATGAGTGATCAAAATTATGGCAATATATAACTGTATAACGTCCCATATCATGATAGTAATTGTGACTGTCATTTTGACGTCTGTTTGACGTCAAGATGACAGTCACCTTGTACAGGAATACAAATGCACGATTTAAATTAAATTATAATAAACAAGAGCAAAATAAGGACAAAATATATTATTAAATATATTACATTACACACGGTACAACAGTTCATAGATGAGTTAACATTATTATAAATATAAATTTAAAAAAAACAATAATAAGGAGCTACGAGTTATCACATTTGGTTACTTAATACGTCAACCATTATACGCGGATTATACGCGTCATATTATGATAATATTTTTGTATTACAAGTCGCAATAAAGCCTTAGGAATCAGAATGACGAAACATTTCACCTTTTATTTTGTCAATAAGTGCTTGATGTCTCAGGGAACTCCGGATCCCAAAAACCTTTAAAAAGATTATATTTATTATATATAACATAAAAAAGTAATAATAAAATAAAATATTATACCTTCTGGTGTATTCGGTCGCTCATATTCGTACCGATGTCGCGAGCATTGATTCTTCCGTTTTTTTAAATCCTCTTCTGACAATGACAACATTTTATAATACTAAAAATCAAATATCATGAATTACTTTTTTATAAGAAAAATATTTATATTTATATTTATTTATTTATATTTCTTTTTTCCTTATCTCATATTACTATACTGTTAATATTGCATTACCTCTCTGCATTCCCAGCAATCCCAGCCGTTTAACTTTGCTCTGTCAGCTTTACATCGCGTGTTAAGTTGCTTAGAAATGTTCTTTCTTTTTGACCGTCTATAAATAATGTTTTCATTTAATATATATAGAAACAATTTATATTACTACAATTATCAAGTGATATTTACACATTGAACTTATCCAATAACGTGGTTTTTTTAGGTGGCTTGTTTTCCGTGTCATCCAAATTAAAATGATCCATTTCATTTCTATTTGCAGTTTGTTCTGCAGACAAATAGAAAGTTTCGTCTTCGCAGACAAAGTCATTTATATTTCGAGCTTCAATAGATTTTTTAATTTGATTATCGGTCACGTTATGCGTTTTGATTGGTGAAAGATTTCTTATGTTAACTTTATCTTTCAATGTAACATTTTCCATTTGCGTAGTATGTTTAGGCGAAGGACATGATTCAAAATCTATACGCTTTATAGGAATTTTCCTCTTGAGTTTTAAAAGCTCATTGATTTTTGACGCAACAGTTTTTTCCGTAGGAGTGACTTCTATCACATCATCATCATCATCGGAAATTTCACTATTGTTGTTCACTAGTGTTGTAGCGGTCTTATGTTTGTTCATACTTGAGGACAGTTCCAGCTCTTCATCATTTTTGACTGGATAAAATGCAAATCGAGATCTTTTCCTTCGATGTGGTGTTATAGACAACATCGAAGGACTTGTTGGCTTATTTTTGTCGGTATTTTCGTGCGTATCGGAATTAAAATTAATAGGACTTAACATATCCAATGTATCCCATTCTAATAACGGGATACTGTTGGTTTCTTGTACATTAGTGTCATTGTTGAAATGTTGTGACATTGCTTCATCCTTTGTCATTGGGGATGGAAACTGGCTACAAAATCATATATACATATATAATAATTAAGCAATAAATTAAAATATGTTTACGCATAAATATAATACCGAATTTTGCTTGTATTCTAGAAGATCGATTATGTATTTTAAAACAGTGAAAATTACAAAAGTGAGCGAATTCATCACGTGTCAACAATGAAATTATAAATATTGTAATAAATTCGCTCACTTTTGTTTTGTTGTCATTTTCATTAAGTTTTGAAGTACACAATCGACTCCCAGGTAGAACAGAGGAAGTCATGGTAAACAACGGTTTTGACGTTGTTTCGAAATCATCGGCGATGATTTGAAATGCGCCGTAAAGCCGGCTCAGACGTCGCGAGCGTGATCGGAGACAGCGCGACGGTCAGCGAGCGCACGGTCAGCGAGCGCAGCAACGGAGAAGCACCGGCCTTAGCAACGGTTGTTTGTTCGTTAATTTGCCATCTTCTTCTTGCATCGGCCGATCGTTTTCGTTCTTACAAGATATTTTGTAACGACCCCGAGAGTTAGAGTCAGTGTGACGGATTCAATACGTGTATCGAGGCGAAGAAAACTTCTACGGAAATAGTGCGGTTCAATTCCCGGATTTACATGTGACACCGAGATTTAAAGCGGAGTTTCGACGGAGCCGCGGCGGACAACGACGAGGCCGGACAGGACGTCCTTACGCCACCGTTTTCCATTTCAACATCCTCCTTATCCACTCCCTAGCGATACGAAAACGAGACGCCCGAAAGTTTGAACGTCGTCACTTCTACCACGAGAGAGGCTTCAGATTTGATTACCCGATTCAATTGCCGTGGTATTTCATGAAACGCATTGTGGCTATTCTCGTCATTAACGTACCGCGCGTCTACGTAAAGTTCGTTTTGACATCCGCGTTATATGTGCATTTCGTGTGCGGGCACTTTCGATCTCTTTCTATTGCGTGTGTTTGTAGCCGGTTGTGACATTGTTCATTTCTCGATTTAATCTCCGCGGTATTACGTGCAGTGCTTGTACAATCATTCTCGCCATTTTATCGTTACGCGCCCGCGTGATATGTTCGACATTGCTTTAAACTCTTGATACGATATCCGCATTGCAAAGTACAAGTTCGTGTCGGGTGGCCCGGTATTTTCCTTATGCGTACGTGCATTGTTTCTTTTCGTGTTCCTATGCGAGCGGTTCCGATAATTCATCCATTACATTATATCTTCCAAATGTTTCGATCGAGCACGATGTTGTGGAGATGGGCAACACGATGTTGCGGTTTTACCGCTTGGCACACGGCTGCCGGGGCACACGGCTGCCCGAGTTTACCGCTTGGCACACGGCTGCCGGGGCACACGGCTGCCCGAGTTTACCGCATGGCACACGGCTGCCGGGGCACACGGCTGCCCGAGTTTACCGCTTGGCACACGGCTGCCGGGGCACACGGCTGCCCGAGTTTACCGCGTGGCACACGGCTGCCGGAGAGGACTGTATGATACACCGCGACTGTTGTTTACGCTACTTTGATCTGATAACCGCGACTGATGACTTTACGTTACTCTGTTGATACCCGTGACTGAATGAGATACACCGCGACTGAGATTACCGCTATCCCATGATAACCGCTCAGCTCAACGAGATCATCTGCGCGCTAGACATCCTTGCTCAGCGCGCCATTCAGCCTTGCGTTCTACGTTCCTGCTTCCTGCGATCTGCGCGCTAGACATCTTTGATCTGCGCGCCACTCATCCTTGCGTTCTACGTTCCTGCTTCCTGCGACTTGCGCGCTAGACATCTTGATCTGCGCGCCATTCATCCTTGCGTTCTACGTTCCTGCTTCCTGCGACCTGCGCGCTAGACATCTTGATCTGCGCGCCATTCATCCTTGCGTTCTACGTTCCTGCTTCCTGCGACCTGCGCGCTAGACATCTTGATCTGCGCGCCATTCATCCTTGCGTTCTACGTTCCTGCTTCCTGCGACCTGCGCGCTAGACATCTTGATCTGCGCGCCATTCATCCTTGCGTTCTACGTTCCTGTCATCCTTGCGTTCTACGTTCCTGTCATCCTTGCGAATTACGTGCTTGACATTCCTTATACTCGGCGCAACACGAATCAGATTATCATTATACAACAGACGTCATATTGACATTAGACCTGTTCGTTTTCGCTGCACTTCTGAACTAGTGCTAACTTATAGTGCTTAAGTTACAATGAAACAAATATATTTTCTTTCATTCTAACTTATTGCACTAGTTCACTAATAAAATTTTCTTTCTCACTTTCACCAAACTTCAAGTAGTATATTTGTATTTCATTTTAAGTACAAGTGTACATTAGTATTTAGCTATACAAAACAGACTTAATTATTTATTATCAGTAAATTCAGCTCTTTAGCAGAATTTTTTACATTGTTCATCTTTCCTTTTTCTCTCTCCAGGTTAGAAAGAAAAATAAGTAAAGATTAACGGTGCAAAAAGTTCAACTAAGACTGCGTTTGGAAACTTCACTCGAGGTGCACACCAACATCGTTTTATGTTTGTTACTTACTAAAAATTGAATAAGGACAGAAGCTGGTGTGTACCTGAGAGAAGTTTCCAAACTCAGCCTAAAAAGAACAGAGCTTATATTAAGAAGACAGGGCGACAAATTGAAAGTATTTTGTCATTAAGTTATCGTGTCAAAAACATATAGCACACGTTTTTGAAAATAGTTAATGTATGAAAAGTAAATTATACTATAAAAGTAAAAGCACGAGATATAACAAGTACTACGTTTACGTGAGCGTTATTTCTGAAGTAACTTATAATAATTCTTTCGCGTAAACGAATGAATTATCATAAGTTACTACAGAAGTAACGCTCGCGTAAACGTAGTAAAGAAGGTAACAAAGTAATGTAGAATTGCAGAATAATAGACTACTAATAAACTAACCTTCGCTACAGAGTAGCACCCGTAGCGAATCGTTTGACCACATAACGATTGGATACCGTTTAAGTGGACACGCTGAGTTGGACCCGCACAATATTGGACACCATACATCTTTATCATTGTACGGTTACGTATCATTTGCAGATATAATATTTGCTGATATTTGTGTATAGACAGTATACATGTAAGGCTACCGTGCCTCCCCCGCAGGCACGGGTGGGTGTGAGTAGATCTCAGTTCGCGTGATAAGTTGAAAACCCATGTGGAATCGTGCAATTGTGCGGTGTCTAAGGCTGCGTTCCGATATTCACTGTTAGTACTGAAAATCTGTAGTGTACGTTACGCAAACTTGCAGTGAATATCGGAACGCAGCCTAATTATGCGGTACCCAATATATACGTGTCGAATTGAGTGTGTCCAGTTGAACGGTGCCCTAATATTATTGTTACGTGTCCAAACGGAATACGCCTGTGGATAAACATAGATCGAGCTCACACAGTACGTCCTCGAAATTTGTGATAAAAAATCATTTTTTGTACAATTATTTATGAATAAATTATTTTATAAATAATTTTTTTTCTCATGAATAATATATATATATATATATATATATATATATATATATATATATATTAGGGTGTGTCATTTTGGGGCAACTTTTTTTTTCATTTTACGAATAGCATATATACTTCCAGGAAGGTAAAATAAGATACCTGTTAAAATTTTAGCCCTTAATATTAATATTAACAGGTCGCTCGTCGCGATTTTTTATTTTTTATTTAGTAAGATAGAAAAAATTTTATAACTATCTAACAAACAGTAATACAGCATTGCGCCACATAGATTTTCTGTAGTAAATTTACCGCTCTACAAAAAAGATCTCTTATCATTTTTTCATAAATTCAACCGTTCAAAAGATATTCAAAGTTAAAGTTTGATAAATTTTATAAAACTTGTTTTTGCTTCCTATGAATTTTGTATCATATCGACTATCAAAAATTATGAAATAACCAATACATATTTTTGTAGAAAATTTAACGATCTACAAAAAAGGTCTCTTATATTTTTTTCATAAATATAACCATTTAGACGATATTAAAGTTTAAAGTTCGAAGTTTCACTTTGAAAGAGAATACACAATATGATATTAAATTTTCGTCAACTTCGTTACATTTTAACTAACTCTATAGAACACCCTTAAAAAAAAACAATTTTTCAACAGAAAATGCAAACTTTAATTAAAAATCTCTATGAAATCTCTTAAAAGATCCCTTTTTTCTTTCTACTTTCTATCCGAAGGATAGAGTAGCCGACGGTGAAGAAATTGGCCATAACAATGTAACACTTACGTTCAGCGCCTTATTACTGCACAGCAATTGAAGAATCTATTGTTATCTATTGTTATCGCTCCGTGTAAATCCAACTAGGGCTAACTGCCCTGTACTCGGCACTGGCATCTTTGAACTATTGCACGAGTTCGTCAAGACTATATCCCATTAATACATACCTGGGAAGAAATTCAAAATAATAAAATGCGTAACCAAAATGTTATAATCACAAAGATGACATTTGTGAAACACGCTATTAGAGCTATTGCGAAGTTCTAAACATATGGTCAGAATATAGAATATAATAGAAAGACAATATAATAATTACCATAACCTTTCTCCGTAATGATTTCCGTAATATATCGTGACTCTGACAAAATATAATTCTCCCGATACCAAAATGGTGTCGCGGCTCCACGTATTTCACCACTATTTCCACAATTCCACTCCTGACTCTTGGTACCACAGCAGCTAGCCCGAGGGATGGAGATACGCACGAGACTGCACGAGACAAGGGCTGCGTTCCACTTATCGCTCACAACGCTCGCGAGCATTATTTCGTCCTTGTTTAACATTTGACAAACAACAAGGATGAAATAATTCCACGAGCGTTGCGAGCAATAAGTGGAACGCACCCAAGGACGAGACCGCGTGGCGCGTCGGACATACGATCACGATGTAAAAAACGCCAGAAGTGAAAAGACAAATGAAATCTCTAATAAGGTCTGTTTTACAATAGAACAAAGCTAAAGGTCTTTTCACATGCTTATTCGTATTCGGGTGCGTTCCACTTAACGCTCGCAACGTACGCTCGTGGAATCATTTCATCCTTGTTGTTTGTCAAATGTTAAACAAGAACGAAATGATGTTCGCAAGCGTTGTGAGCGTTAAGTGGAACGCACCTTTCGTGACTGGTTATTATAGCTTCGCGCTTACCATTCAGCGGTCAACTTTAAATATTCTCGGTTCTTGATTAATTCATTTTCCCTTCAATAATGTATATATATGTATAATGTTTATACATTTATATATTAAGGCACATATACAGGGTGGGCCACTTATTAAAAAACTTTTGAATATCTTTGATATATTTAAACATCCAAAAAAATAACATAATTATTTAAGTTGTTAGGTTCAAAGTGGGAATTATTAATTATAATGAAAAGATAATTTTTCTTATAGTCACTGTTTTCGATTTTTTAAAATGTCATTTGTTTTTTTTACTTAAAATTACCTGAATTTTTTTACTTAAATCAATTTCTCTTTTCACTCAACAAAATTAAGACGAGATTAATAAAAAGTGACAGTAATATTATATTAATAATATTATATTAAACAATATTATATAAAATATAATATAATATAAAATATAATATTAGTAATAAACATTTTTAATTGTTATATTTTATAAAAACAAATACATTTATACATAAAGTTTATATTCAGCAATGATTTATATTTTTTATTATGCTGTAACAACATATGTATCAAAAATTATCTTCATAATTGTTAATAAATGTTGTTGATAAATCATATAAAGCATCTTTTTGAACAAATGTTACTAATTTTATTGATATATATTTCTTATTTTTTATTTTGTAACTATGTTATGTGCAATATAATTAATATAAAGTTACATAATTAACCCTTTGTCTGTGTACATGGGTTTATGACGTCCGAGTGAAAATGATATTTACTCCGTTCCAAAGTTTAGCCGCTCTATAGCTAAAAGACCGTTTATACAATTCCGTACGACACAGAGGCAGAGAGAGAACGTCACCTTGAGCTCGAGTATCACGCTGAGTCATGTTGCATCTATATTCAAATTTATTATACAGGACGCAGGGAATCCCAGAGTACAGAATGGAAAACGTTAGGTTACCAATGAAATAATTCCGTCTTGAACTTATCTTCAGCCAATGAAGCCTTTCAAAGTATGGGGTAATATGTTCGTCCCAGCCAGCTTGAAAAATAAAACGCACGCAGGCATTAAATGCTCTCTGCAGCCACAAGTTTTGCTCGCCCGTTATGTCAGTGAGGACAGCGCAGCAATAGTCGAAGTGAGGCAAAATCAGGGTGGTTATTAACCGTACCCGAAGAGCAAGCGGAAGCAAGTGCTTGCACAATTTCAGCTGGTACAACGATGCATTCACTCTGGAGATCGTTTTGGTGACTTGCTTCTCCCATGAGATGGTACTCGAGATCGTGACACCCAAGCATACCACAGACTCGCTATACTGAATTGCATTTCCATCTACAAAAATTCTTGGCAAATCGTGATTATGGATTTCGTTCACATATCTCGCTGTCCCCATAATCATAGCAGTTGTCTTCCTCGGATTTAGGGTCAATTTGTTGGCAGTTGCCCAGTCTACTATACTTGAGATGTCCTGGTTTATACGTAGAATCGCGTCACGCAGATATCTAGGCTCCACATGCAAGTAAATCAAAAGGTCGTCGGCATAAAAATTGTATTTACAGAACCTTAGGATCGATCCAAAACCCAGTAAGTAAAGAACAAATAACAGTGGCCCAAGTATCGAACCCTGCGGAACTCCTGCGAAAATCGTTCTTTTAGTCGACTTCTCACGAGAAACTGGATCTCGGACTGCCTGTTTCCTACCATCCAGATAAGCACAGATCCAGCGAAGAGCAGAGCAAGAGAAACCCGCATTTCTTAGTTTTTCAATTAAAATTCTGTGGCAGACACTATCAAAAGCCTTGGTAAAGTCAAAGAAAACAGCAATGGTAACCATTCTAGAATCCGCCGCTTGTCTCACATCGTCAAGAAATCTCACTAATGCTGTTTGAGTGGAGTGGCCCTTCCTATATGCTGACTGATACGGATCCTGAATGTCAAATTTCCTGAGATAGGGGGAGTCCGGGAGACTTGACCATAGAGGAGAGTTGAACCACTTCAAATATCTCGTTCAAATTTTGCGCAAAGAGCGCCGTTGCCAAGCCGCGACATACGTGTCATCCGCCACTACTATGTCACGTGATAACATGGCGCTCGGCAGCTCGTTTCGGCTGTGAATGAGACAAACGTGTTTTAACGTGCTCAAAGTGAAAAAAAAATTTTTTGTTTAGTTTGTCGCCATACTTTTATATATCACGGTTTGTAAAAATATTATACGTTATTTACAGCATATAATATTGTAATTTGAGATAGTGTTAAGATTTTTAACCTATCATTTTTATTTTTTCTGTAAAACTGTATTAAAATCAAGATAGTACCGGGGGGAGATTTGAACCACCCGAAGTGGGGAGAGATAAGCAAGCGATTAAAAGAAAAATTCTTTAGTTAAGGGCTAGTGAGACAGAAGTTTAAATGTTTGAACTGTTTAATTTTTGACTATTTTAGTTTATAAATGATCTGAAATGATTATTTTTAGTTACTTTAAATTGACAAGTTTTATTTCTGTTTTTAAAATTGAGGTTTTATTTTTTGTTTTTAAAATTAATTAAAACCATGTAAAGGCATAGATGTTCAGTTCAATGTTTTTTTTTTTTTTTTTTTTTTTTATTAATTTTGTTCTCAAAAGTCAATTAAACATTAGAAATGTAATTTCAAGTCAAAATTTGTGAGTTTTTAATAAACTAAAGTCTAAATATGTTTTTATAATTTTTTTCCATGAGTTTATGGGATATGATCAAATCTCCCTACACCCACGGTCATGTCTCCCGCCCTTTGGGGAGAGATGAACCAAATCTCGGTTTTTTTAAAATTTAATATAACATTTACGTTTATAAACGTATTGAAATAATTAATCCACAAATTGTAGCCATATAATAAAGCTTTACTTTGACATAAAAAACAAATCGATAGATCAATTACACTAAATTTTATGGACCTTTAAGTAAAACGTGGTTCAACTCTCCCGGACTCCCCCTACTCCTTGATTTGGTCCGCAGCGATACGCTCCATAGCCTTAGAGATCGCACACAAAATTGAGATGGGTCTATAATCTCGCAGTTCCGAGGGACATTTGACCTTTGGAATAGGGCATATTAAGGCCATCTTCCACAAGTCAGGGTAAACCCCAGCTGTGAAACAATAATTAAAAATATGCATTACTGCTGGAAGAATGCTAGGCAAAGCTGTGACAAGTAATTTAGCCGACAGTCCATCTTCACCAGTGGCGTTAGATTTTAACCCTCGTAGCGCCTTGGCAACATGCTGAGGCTCAACATGACTCCAATAAAATTTTGCATCACTATACACCTCTTCACCAAGGTCATAGACCTCCCTGTCCTCCTCATCTCCGTCAAGCCTCATAGAAGAACCCGAAAAATATTCATTTAGATCCTCGCTTGAGAAGAGTACTCTGTTTTTCATGGTATCCGATTTAATTAAGCCGAGATGTTTTAACCTCTTCCATATAGAATTCATGTCTGTGAGATCCTGAAATGTAGTGAGATAGTACTTACTTTTAGCCTCACGAACCATGTTTTGCGTAAGATTTCTCAGACGTCTGAACCTCTCATATTTCGCGTCTGTTCTCTGTCTCCTCCACCTTCTCCTTGCTTTGTCTCTTTCATCCATTTTTGACTTAATGTCATTCGAGAGCCAAGGTGCCGGCAGGTGCCGGGGCTTGATCCTACGGAGGGGCGCATGCTTGTTGTAACATCCAGTAACATACTCGTTTAGTAACTCAACTTTCCTATTGATATCGTTAGCCTCGAATAGGATGCTCCAGTTACATGAGTCAAGCTCATCAAGGAAGCTCTCCGAGTCAAAAGACCGAAAATCCCTGACCCAGACGCATTGATCATGGACACGTTTAATTTTGAGGTCATATTCGACATGGATCAGATCGTGAGCCGACAGAAAACTTACATCATGTTGGCCGTAGGAGATTAATTTTTCAGTGTCATCGATTATACACAAGTCAAGTCGGGTAGAGGACGCACGCGTATGATGCGTTGGTGCATACGGCACTAAAGAAAGATGTAGCGTGTTTACAAGGGTCCTAATTTGCTCCGCATCAAATGACTGAGAGTCTAGATCTGCGTTAAAGTCACCAAGAATGATAATGTGTCTATACAGAGCAGATAAATCAGCGATGGTGTTGAAAATATCTGACAAGTATCCACAGTGGGGAGGCCTATATACCATAAGTATATACCGTAAGTAGAAGCTTCGAATTCCCGTCAGCTGAGTATCTCCGCCATCAAGTACTCGGGCTTTCTGCAGTATTCGTCATCGGAGTGATGAATCACTCTGGAGCTGAGCTGGTCGCTCAGGTAGACCGCAACACCCCCGCCAGTCTTGCCCGCTCGATCCTGCCTGACAATATGATACCCACGCAATGAAACCATACTATCCGATACAGATGATCTCAACCAAGTTTCGGACAGACAAATAATGTGGTATCCTGAACCTTCAAAAAAAGATCGAAATTCATCAAGATGCGCCAATAAAGACTGACAATTTACGTGACAGACGCGTAAGTACTCAATCGAGTTGTTAACCATAATTAATACTGTTGATTCTATCCGCTATTCTTCTACGCAAAATTGGGCAGAGTTTGCTGTCCAAGGCAGAGTGCGACGATTCCTCATGAGACATCCATCTTTTGCAATTGCCACAAACCGGGGACTTTTTCCTCTTCTCACAGTCCTTCATTTCATGTGTCTCTGCACAATGACCACAGAGTGACGAGAATCGACAATGCTTGGCAAAATGTCCAAATGCAAGGCATTTGGAACATTGCAAGACCTTGATGTGATCAGAGACCTTACATGCGAAGTAATTTACGAAGACGTGTTTCTCTTTAAGTAATTGCGCCCTGATGCTAGCCGATACCTCCACCACACAATTTGTCGTCCTTCGTTTATCTCGAGGTGGATAGATATACACAATCTTGATCTGCGATGTTTCCTCCTGAGATACATCTTTTAAGTTGAGAGCAATGATCTCCGATTTGATATCCTCTCTATTCATATCACACGGTATTCCCTGAACCAATAGCCTAGGGTTGACCTTATTTTCCTGCTCCAGTCTCAATCCTGCCCTTTCCAGTACTCTCGAGTGCTTCACCTTGTCGAGGTCCACCGAGTGCGCCTCAATCCGGACACCATTGTTTTTCGCGGACGATATTCTTTTGACCTTTAAATTATAATCAGACGGTTTTAATATTCTCTGAACCGCGATTCTCGTATCGCGGGAAGATGCCAGCCCCGCACTCTCTACCTCTGGTGTGATAATTAAATTGGTAGTGTTCGGAATGTCTAACGTGGGACCGCGCACCATGCGTACCTTAGATTGCCCCGTTCCTACCACAGATGCATAACTGGGCACTGTATTATCCCCTTGTGACCGAAACTCGCGAGATGCTATACTACAATTACATGCAGGTGTACGTGCCTGCAAAGAGTCATATCCCTCAGTAATAGCCTTGCCGATAAAACTTTTTAAGTCATCCGACAGCGGAGTAGCATTTCCCCCGCCGTCCAGCATGCTCAAATACGCAGTCGAAAGCTCAAGGAAAGCTTCTTTACAGAATCTGAACGCGGACTCAATCTGCGCCTTCCTATCCTTAGACTTTTTACAAGTTAACAATATCTTAGTAACATTGTCGTGGTGATTATTAATTGATTGACGCATCGCGTTAACTCTAGACGCGTTCATGTTACACGATCTGTCAAGCGCGGACAGATTCGACGCAGAGAGACGCTTTACAAGACCTCGAGTGTTTATGTTTACATCCGGAGGCCTATTCCCGTTGTTCTCCGCGTCACCCGGCGCGCCGGCGTCCTGCCCCAACATCCTCGCTCACGACGGAGGCTCGATCGCAGGAACCAATCAGCAAGCAGCACGATGACAGCCTGTACCTATGTCCAACTATTTCCACCAATTTCCACCGTCGATTGAAATGCAGGTATTTTATATCAAAGACCATCCAGAGCCGAAACGACAGCGCAGGTGCAAGCAGAGATTGCCTTAAATAGCCAAGCACTAAAAAAGAAGGCCCCGCGGGGCAGAAAACAGCAGAAACAAGATACCAATATGCGGAGCGAACAAACACACGTCCATCGGTACTCACGTTGCCAAGAGAGAGAGAGAGAGAGAGAGAGAGAGAGAGAGAGAGAGAGAGAGAGAGAGAGAGAGAGAGAATAATTCGACGCGGAGCTTTAGCGTTACGCGTTGGCGGCGAGCCAGCGGCAGCGCCCCTTCCATCGCTGGCTCGCGAGCGGCAGGGCCCCTCCCACCACTTCGCCGCGCGTCTAGTGGCGGAGTTACGGTGGGAGCGTGGGACGCCTCTTCTGGCCGCGCGGCTTCTACTCGCGTGGATTGGCCGATCTTTTTCAATTAATTTCTCAATAAGTATTGCGAATTTCGCAAAATGATAGATAACTTTTCCACTCGGTTTAACTCACTCTACTTGCATACAAGAGGTCCGGCGATTATTACAGGACACCCTGTATAATATTTGCGCACACAAAGTCGGATGAAAATCTTCATTTAAAAAAAATAACTGTATCAACACATAGTGACATAATTGGAGAGAACTCTCCATCTGACGTTCTTTTTGGAAGATCTTTCGATTAAAAACATGGGTCTGTCGCCTTTGACGTTATTAAACCAAGGGGTTCTACCCGGGAATACCCACGACCGGCTCGGATCCCGATCACCAGAGGGTCTGGTCAATTAGGATTCTTATGGGCGGCCTCTTAGGGGCGGTCAGAATTATGGTATTCTGCTTGTTCATTAAGGATGTATCTTTTGAAAACATCTTCGATGATCGTGCACTTAGAGCACTCGCTTGCCGGGCAATAATCGACTAGGGTTTTATTACAGTCTGCACACGTTTGGAAATCTGTTTGCGGTCCGTACTGCGTGAAATGGTACGTTTTCGAATTCCTGTCTAACCGGTTGGTATTTACTGAGTAGACAATCTTCGCAAATTTTTTCATCGGTGGTTTTATTTCGAAAAAATATTGTATACGCACAGACGCCAGTCATAAGCCAGGCTCTGAGCGGGGTAGGGGGCGGACATATCCTGAACGGAAGACGCTATTCTTGAAATAATGCGTATGCGCAAGTACTGATTTGCGAGCGCTCGAATTCAAAAGTGTATTCTCGAACCAAAAATGCGTGCGCGGACGGTAGCGCATTCGCAAATTTTCACTCGCAATGCAACGAGTGGGTAACAAGCACTCGCATCTCTACTTGCTCATACGTTCCGTTAAAAAAGAGACACATATTTGGCAAAATAATGGAGTTGATAAATCAAGCTATTAGATTAAATGAATTAGAAACTGCCGAAATTGCTGCAGAACGGAATCCTCGTCGAATTTTCGATAAACGTGATCCGTTTAAATTAAGTGATAATAGGTTTATCAAGATATTTAGGCTATCAAAAAATGTAGTTAATGAGTTCATTGAAGATGTTCAACCTTTTATGCAGCAACCATCGAGAAAATTTGCTTTAAGCATACAAAAGAAGGTATCAAAAATTTATTTTTATAACTGCATATTACACATAATTTAACTTATTTTAATAATTTATTTAGATTGTTTGCCTAGTAGATATTCTCTGCATTACGTTTTTTTGCAAGCGGTAGTTATCAAATGGATATAGGTAACAATGTGGACATTGCCGTTAGTCAGTCTTCGATATCAAGAAGTATTCATGAAGTAATTAATGCCGCTAATCAACCTAACGTAATGAAAAAGTGGATACGATTTC
This sequence comes from Temnothorax unifasciatus, assembly GCA_030770225.1. Lineage (NCBI taxonomy): Eukaryota > Metazoa > Arthropoda > Insecta > Hymenoptera > Formicidae > Temnothorax > Temnothorax unifasciatus. The sequence continues at coordinate 49,792 of JASTWK010000616.1, forward strand.
CTCGTACTAGAGCAGAACTTAATTATCTGCGTAATGGGTAATTCACGTTCTTATGAATGTAATATGTGAAATATTATATATAATATATTATACATACAAGTGACAGAGAGACATATAAATATTTTTGTATTATACATATACAGATTTTACTGGAACTACAGATTCCCAGGTGTTTATGGGTGTATTGATTGCACACATGTTGTAATATTCCCTCCCAAAATTAATGATGAGGTTTATCCGGAGCATGCATATGTTAATCGTAAAGGATACCACTCAATAAATGTTCAATTAGTAAATACACTTTTTACAGCAGTAATATATATTTATACATATTAATATATTGTTACGCTCGTCGTGCGTCAGCCACTCTATCGCACTTGCACTCACGCGCGACACGTACTCCGTCACTCGCTCAATAAAGCAAGGCTCGTTTATAAAAAGGAACTCGTTTATTATTGCAGCCCGTTTGTACAAGGAGCTCGGGTATACACGTCCGAACGTGACGGTATCCCAGAGCATAATCTGACAAGCAATGTTTATAAACAACCGTCGCTAAGGACGAAGACAACGTAGCGGGCAATTCACATGACACGCGGCACGGGCGTACTTCACGGGCGTAACACTACCCCCCTCTCTCTTAAGATTGTCGCCCCGACAATCTGGGAGGGTAGATTTCCACGGTCCCAGCTTCTCTTCACTGCGAACCCCAGGGCACCGAACGGTTAACTTGTCCTCCCCGGGTTGCTGCCCTGGGTTACCGGACCCCGTCCCTCTTGGCCCCTGGTGGTTTCACCCCCGGTCCTCGACCGTTCCTCTTCCGGAGAGAGTTGGCCAGGCTCCCCCCTCCGTTGGTTCGAGATGACCTCAAGAAGCTCCGCTCCTTCCCGAAGTAACTCCCTCGCCGCCGCCTCTTCACGTCGCCATTCTTCTATATCTTCAGACAAGGGGGGGGGGGAAACTTGTGTGGACCCAGCGCCTTTTCGGGCTCCCCGAGTCCCTGCCTTAGCATTTGCTCAAAGTCTCACGGGAAAAACCACACTCAAAAAACCGTGAGCAAGGCAGTCTTCTGTCGATGGAAACAAAAAAACCCTCCGAAGAAGTCTTCGGCCATTGTCTCCACTCTCCACAAGAACCGTCGACCTCACCGGATTCCCTTTCTCTGCAAAAACCAAATAGAACGCACAGAAACAAAAGAACATTTAAATGACAAAATAAAATCTATTTTCATTTAAAACATCTTTATTTTTCACATTTAAAACAAAATTTTCTTTATTAATAAACGGGGTATCAATGACCCTTGCCAAACTCACCCCGCGGAGTTTGACTAAGTCGCGTTTCCCCCCTGGTCCGGACACTCGGACCGGAAATGTCCGGTCTTCCCGCACGTCCAGCACTCCCCGCGATTGGCGCTAAATTTGCCGCCTCGCCCGGTCCCTTTCTAAGAATTATTTTTTTGTTCGCTTTTCCCCTCTACCTCCCGCTTTTCATTATTTGTGCCCCCCCTCTGTCCTTCCTTCGCGGAGTCTCTGTTAAATTTTTCTCGGGCGAAACCCTCCCCCTGAATAGTTTTTAACGCTTTCGCCCTCTCGACCGCCTGGCACAAGGAGGTTATCCCCTCCATCTGCAGTGTCCGTCGGATAAAATGGTCCGCGACGGCCGTCACGAATTGCGAACATGCAATTTTCTCGCGAATTTCGTGGGGGCACTCGGGATATGCGAGGCGCGATAGTCGCTCAATGTCGGAGCCGAGAGCAGCCAAATCTTCTCCGAATCTTTGTCTGCGGTTCGTGAGTGCGGAATAATAGTTCTGCGTTAGACGCCCCTCACCGAAACGTAACTCGAGCTTCGACTTCAGTTCCGCAAAATTCAAACATTCTATGTTTTGAACCGTCTCAAGAATCGTACGCGCCTTCCCTCTAAGGCTCGAAGCGAGCGCGACAGTTTTCGTCGCGTCGTCCCAAAAATTCGCTCGCGCAATCAAGTTGAATTGTGAAAAATACTCCTGTAAAGGGACTGTCCCGTCGTAAGTATCGGGCTTTAATTTATACCCGAGCCCAACGCCCGTTGCCGTTACGGCGTCCCCCGTATGCACGTTTCGAGTCCCGACATCGGCATCCGCGCCCCTCTCCCCCGTACATCGGTCAAAACCGCACGCAGCGCTCGCTGTCGCGTTTCTCTCTATCGGGCGTGACACACATTCACTCGCGCCCCCCGCGTACGCGTTCCCTTCGGCCGGGCGCACGACGCTCTCACACACACTGTTCGCGCTCGCGCTCCTCGCGCTCGCGCTCCTCGCGCGCGTGTTTCGCGTCCCCTCACCGTTCACGCAGCGCGCCCCCGAATCCCCGGACGCCCTATTAACGGAAAGACTTAGCTGGGGGTCGACGCTGGAGTTCGTCCCTCGAAGACGTCGGAGCTCCTCCTCCTGTCGGCGGATCGTCGCCGCGTATCCCTCCTCTCTTCGGGCCTGCTCCACCCGCAGGAGCCGGACTTCCTCGATAACAGCTTGGAGCGTCTCGGTAAGCGTCGTAATCGCCGGCGCTTCGGTGGCATCCCGTTGAGGCGTTTCCAGCCGGAGCCTCTTCCTTGTAGCCATCGAAGTAATCGGGATGACGCTCGTTGTCGCTCGTCCGACCTCTTCGCCCGTCCGATCGGACGAGCCCCCAAATGTTACGCTCGTCGTGCGTCACTCTATCGCACTTGCACTCACGCGCGACACGTACTCCGTCACTCGCTCAATAAAGCAAGGCTCGTTTATAAAAAAGGAACTCGTTTATTATTGCAGCCCGTTTGTACAAGGAGCTCGGGTATACACGTCCGAACGTGACGGTATCCCAGAGCATAATCTGACAAGCGATGTTTATAAACAACCGTCGCTAAGGACGAAGACAACGTAGCGGGCGATTCACATGACGCGCGGCACGGGCGTACTTCACGGGCGTAACAATATGTATATATATATAACTCTATTTTCCTTTTTAAATATGTGATTTTCGATTAAGAATCATAAATGTAAATGCACGATTTCCGGGAAGCTCACATGATGTATATATCTGGACTAATTCGAATGCTAGACAACTAGCGGAACAAATATATGCAAGATATGGAAGAAATACTTTCTGTTTGTTTGGTATGTATAATATATTTATGCAACTTTTTATTTCGTTCATACGTGTTTTCATATGTATGCTTTAAACTCTCATATAATAATTGCTTCAATTTGCAGATGATTCAGGATACCCTTTACGACCATGGTTGCTAACGCCTATTGCTAACGCACAGCCGATGACCCCAGAAGGTTGACATAATGAACGACAAATGTCGTGCCGTTCGTTGATTGAAAGGTGTAATAGCCTTTTAAAAATGAGATTTCGTTGTTGCCTAAAGCATCTATTACACTATTCTCTAGTTATAGCTTCTAAAATATAATCAACACCTGTGTTGTTCTCCATAATATGTGCATAGCGGGAGGGTCCCGTTAGCGCACGGTGCGATAGCGCACAGCTCGATAGCACACGTCGAATTTAAAATAATTCCCGATAGCCCACATCCCTTTAGCACACGTCCCGATAGCACACCAAATAAATGGCGCACTATCCCGATAGCGCACCAAGTAATATGCACATTTGCCCGATAGCACACAGGAAAATGAAACATAGTACTAATAGCGCACGAAATGTTGGAAGCATTATCCCGATAGCGCTCGCACGTTTCTTTCCCGATAGCGCACGAGGTGCGCTAAAGGGACGTGTGCTAAAGAGAAAAGACGCATTTCTTTCCCGATAGCGCACGAGGTGCGTTAAAGGGACGTGTGCTAACGAAAAGAAAAACGTTTATTTCCCGATAACGCACGAGGTGCGTTACAGGGACGTGTGCTAAAGAGAAATGACACGTTTATTTCCCGATAGCGCACGCACGTTTCATTCCCGATAGCGCACGAGGTGCGAGCCTCCCCGCCCACACTCCTAGGTTTACTCACACAATGGGGGGGGCGGAGCCCCCCCCTGCCCACCCATCAACCCAACCCACACCGCCCAGTGCACAGGGGGGGTGCAGGGGGGGCGGAAGCCCCTCCCGCCCACACTCCCTAGGTTCACTCACACAATGGGGGGGGGGGGGGGGCGGGGGGGGGGGGGACGAAGCCCCCCCGCCCACGCATGTACTTGCGCTATTGGGAAAGAAACGCATCTTTTCTCTTTAGCACACGTCCCTTTAGCGCACCTCGTGCGCTATCGAGAAAGAAACGTGCGTGCGCTATCGGGAAATAAACGTGTCATTTCTCTTTAGCACACGTCCCTGTAGCGCACCTCGTGCGTTATCGGGAAATGAACGTTTTTCTTCTCGTTAGCACACGTCCCTTTAGCGCACCTCGTGCGCTATCGGGAAAAAAACGCGTCTTTTCTCTTTAGCACACGTCCCTTTAGCACACCTCGTGCGCTATCGGGAAAAAAACGCATCTTTTCTCTTTAGCACACGTCCCTTTAGCGCACCTCGTGCGCTATCGGGAAAGAAACGTGCGTGCGCTATCGGGAAATAAACGTGTCATTTCTCTTTAGCACACGTCCCTGTAGCGCACCTCGTGCGCTATCGGGAAAGAAACGCGTCTTTTCTCTTTAGCACACGCCCCTTTAGCACACCTCGTGCACTATCGGGATAATGCTTCCAACATTTTGTGCGCTATCGGGACTATGTTTCATTTTCTTGTGTGCTATCGGGCAAATGTGCATATTACTTGGTGCGCTATCGGGATAGTGCGCCATTTATTTGGTGTGCTATCGGGACGTGCGCTATCGCACCGTGCGCTAACGGATCCCGCTCGTGCATAGCACATAATGTATCAGATCCGTTACCGGAAGAAAGGGATAATCTATTAGATTTTGGAATGTATGTTGATGATTGCGATATTATTCCAGAAATAAGAAATGCACGTAGGGTCAATCCAGATTTAGCAGCAGGTCGATTAGTCCAAAATCAAATAGTTAGAAACTTTTTTACTTGAATTACACACAATATGTACTCTTTGTAATTATTAGATAAATATATAAAATAAAAGACAGAAAATTCATTTCTTAACAATCGTTTATTTATTATTAATCAATGCCGTTCTGACGATACATCGTTAACTCAACGAGCATGATACGAACCAGTGCCTTTAGAAAACTTTCTCTGTGTAACTAAGTTTTTCTTTGTTCTTGTTTCTTATTTCTTTCTGACAACTTACTTACCGTTTTGACGAATTAATTTGTTTAGCACTCTGTGACTTTTCTATCAAAATTTCACGAACCGTTGACTGAGAATTGTTTGATAATGGCACTTTCCTCTTCCGGTATTTTTAATTGTTACTTAAATTCCCGTACATATGTTGACCTAATTTATTGACGCTGCGTTTTTTATAATTGTTTGTTGTTAGATTATTTAAGAAGAACCCGAAGCTTGGGTCGAAAGGTCGTGTAAAGTTATGAAAATTTTTGCCAATTATTAGTCGATCAAATATATGCATCTTTTGTTAATTATCATTGGCGGAACAAACACATATTTCTTTATTTTTAATTTATATATTATTCAAAAATTCGTTTGTATCACTGCGTATATGTATGTTTTAAGTATAATCTAAGTAAAAGTAACTCTCTCTTACATTACAACATAAACTTTTTCGTTTTAGTATTTATGTAACACCTAAGTATTTCTAGTTTTTGGTAAATATATTGGTAAATTTTTGTAATACATTTTTGTAGTATACAAATATCACAATAAGAATGTGTACCTTCACAAATAAAAATACCAACTAGTGCCATAATTACTAGTGACATAATTTTGTAAATTAAAATTAATTATAGACAAAGATTTCGCTCGACAAGCAATAAATAATTTAAAAAACGGCCAACTTCGAGCTAATAAACGGATGTTAAAGAAATTATATTTAACAATACAATCGGATATAATTGTTTACGTTTCGTTCCTTACTTGGCCTTCTTCAGAACGGTAAAAAATTTAAAAACTAAAGAACGCATGTAAATCGCATTATCTATTCTATCCAACGCAAGCATCTACTCCATCCAACGCCGCGATGTGCATTATCCGGTCTCACCCACTCAATCGGACAATTAGTCATCTTAGGTCAAAAGTGCGGTCATTAATCGTCAAAGCACATTGAGTCGGTCGCTTCCTTCGCTGCATAACTCTCATGCGTCCGTGAAAACCCGTATGGATGTAACATCCTTTGTCGCCCGACCATCTCAGTGACAACTATATCAAAGTCGAAACTCACATAAGAAAAAACGAGGATTTAATTAACAAGATTAGCTCTATAAACGGACTCACATGAGCAGTCGATGAAACAAAGCACTACGGTGAATTCATTACGTCGTCTCGCAAAACACGTGTGTTCGTCGCGAAGGATAACAGACGACTGAGATGACACTCGCATTACAAGGACACCATACTCAGAGATCGTGTTATTAACAATAATATTTAAGATAACCGATTCAAAATGTCGAAATAAGCATCGTTAAGTAATTCCGTGTCTTTATTCAAATTTATACCGTTAGTTTGCTCCTTGATATGTATCATTTCTGCAGTCAATCTTTTTTTATAATCATGCTCAATTTCCAGAATGCGTGTATTTTCCCAGTCGAATGAATGATTGAATTTCGTGATATGCTCCGAGACCACGGAATGCTTGGACACATCCAATCTTATATTATTTCTATGCTCTTTTAATCTGGTTTGTAATTGCCTCTTAGTCTGACCGACGTAAGAGGCATCACAATTATTACAACAGATTTTGTAAACTACGTCATTATTTGAAAAAAGAGCGGTCCTATCCTTATGGACTTTAATGATGCTACTCAGATTGTTAAGAATGTGGTATCCCACCGAATTTTCAGATTTGTCGACTACTGAGGCGATAATCTCGGAAGTATGTTTTAAATACGGCATAACAATGAACTTCTTTACTTCCTCTGCAACCTCAGAATCGTTATTCGTATCGTTATGCTTATTCAATTGAAGTCTTCTCAGTCTTTTATTAATATGCGAAAAAATCAATTCGATGGGATATCCGTTTCCAAGCAATACCTTGATGACAAAATTTAAATTTTTATTATAAAAAATGGGATGTGATAACATGATTGCTCTGTCCACTAAACTATAAATTGTTCCTATTTTATGTTGAATAGGATGATTCGAAAAATAGGACAGTAGCCGACCAGAAAAAGTATCTTTGTGGAACCAATCTGTTATAATTGTGTTTCCCTTTATTAGCATCAAGTCCAGAAAGCTAAGACAGCCATTATTTTCGTACTCAATTGTAAAATTAAGTCTAACGTGATAACTATTAAAGTGATCCAGAACATCCCGAACATTCTCCCTAGGAATTAACATAATAATATCATCCACATATCGCTTATAAAACGACAAATGGACGTCCAATGCCCCCAACACTCTCTCCTCCAAACCTTCCATTACAATATCGGCCAATGTCGGGGATAAAGGGGAGCCCATTGGAGATCCAAAAGTCTGCCTATAGATAACACCATTGAACGTGAAAAAAGTGGAAGCCAATACAAGCTCTTTTTTCAAATAATGACGTAGTTTACAAAATCTGTTGTAATAATTGTGATGCCTCTTACGTCGGTCAGACTAAGAGGCAATTACAAACCAGATTAAAAGAGCATAGAAATAATATAAGATTGGATGTGTCCAAGCATTCCGTGGTCTCGGAGCATATCACGAAATTCAATCATTCATTCGACTGGGAAAATACACGCATTCTGGAAATTGAGCATGATTATAAAAAAAGATTGACTGCAGAAATGATACATATCAAGGAGCAAACTAACGGTATAAATTTGAATAAAGACACGGAATTACTTAACGATGCTTATTTCGACATTTTGAATCGGTTATCTTAAATATTATTGTTAATAACACGATCTCTGAGTATGGTGTCCTTGTAATGCGAGTGTCATCTCAGTCGTCTGTTATCCTTTGCGACGAACACACGTGTTTTGCGAGACGACGTAATGAATTCACCGTAGTGCTTTGTTTCATCGACTGCTCATGTGAGTCCGTTTATAGAGCTAATCTTGTTAATTAAATCCTCGTTTTTTCTTATGTGAGTTTCGACTTTGATATAGTTGCCACTGAGATGGTCGGGCGACAAAGGATGTTACATCCATACGGGTTTTCACGGACGCATGAGAGTTATGCAGCGAAGGAAGCGACCGACTCAATGTGCTTTGACGATTAATGACCGCACTTTTGACCTAAGATGACTAATTGTCCGATTGAGTGGGTGAGACCGGATAATGCACATCGCGGCGTTGGATGGAGTAGATGCTTGCGTTGGATAGAATAGATAATGCGATTTACATGCGTTCTTTAGTTTTTAAATTTTTTACCGTTCTGAAGAAGGTCAAGTAAGGCACGAAACGTAAACAATTATATTCGATTGTATTGTTAAATATAATTTCTTTAACATCCGTTTATTAGCTCGAAGTTGGCCGTTTTTTAAATTATTTAAAATTAATTACGTAAATAAAAATGAAATTAGTATGTCACACACATTACATGTAAAATTACGAATTACCGTCACACATATTACGTCTAAAATTACGAATGAAAATAAAATGGAATGTAAAAAAAAATATTTTCTTAGAGGTGATATAATATTCTTAAAGCAAAAACTGTAGTTAAAATAAAAAACTGAAGATTATAATAACATACGAGTATAATCACATTGTGTTGCAATTATTTTTTGCACATTTCTTCGCAGCTCTTGCCATGCGCTCCTGAGCTTTGGCCGTTCTTTTCTTATATAGTATGAGGTCATCGCAGAATTTCTTCTTCATAGTATATGTTTTTTCTGCAACATTGGCTAAAATACGCGTAGAATCTTTTACTTCATTTATTCTTTGCCTTGAGGATGTCCGTTTCGACTTTGTTAACGTAGATGAATCGTAATTTTCACTATTTTCGTTATTGTTATTAATATTTAATGTTTCGATGATTGCCTCACTTGACTGTATAGCAGAAGCAGAAGTAGCTACTGAAGCTTCAATGACATAGTCATCATCAAGAAATTCTAGATTTTCTGCTTCTACTGCCAAGTCATCCTATAGATATAAGTAGCAATTAATAATTCTAATTATTTATTTAACTAAGCAAATAGCATTATAAAGGATTTTAATTACAAACCTCTTCGTTCAAAGTAATGTCCAAACATGATTCCGAAATATCTGCATGACCCTCAGTTAATGATGCTGGAATTAAATCCAATACTTCTCGTTCATCGGGTGTAAGAAATGCACTGCACTGTGCCCCACCTCCCGTTTTACGTCGTTTCATGTTTATCCCTACTTGCTTCGTTTTATTGCGAGAGCGATTATCTTGCCAACACTAGAAATAAATTGTTTTGTTATTAACTAGTTTAACTTAGTTATTAATTTCTGGAGATCGATCATGTATCTTTTGCCATAGGGCGGATACGTGAAAAGCGAAAAGTTATCTCTTTCTATTCAACACCAATAGAAGGAGATAGCCACGTGAAATTTTTCACTTTTCACGTTTCCGCCCTACGGGAAAAGTAACATGATCGTTGCCTTGGAATTAAATATTTGATATATTTAGTAGATTGGTAAATATCCTGTAAATATAATTATGAAAAAATATATAATTATAAAAATTAGTTGTTGGCGAATTTTGTTTCCGGGCGTAACTCCGGTTCGCCAATTAGCGTAAGACGCCGGGTTCGACTCCGACTGGGATCAGGCGTGCGGTTAGGAGAAAGACACCTGTTTTGCGAGATGTGATGCACAAATAATTTTAAATGACAATAATTTTAATTGTCAGTCTTTACAAAATTACTGTGAACGCACTCGTACAATGTGAGCGCGGCACGCTGCGAGCACGTGATTCGGTGATGGCTTGGCACGCTGATCATGTGACGCGGGTATGTTAGCCGGCGCGGAGCCGAGGGCTGTTCGAGAGCGCAAATTCGGAGTATGCACTAATGAAACGCACTTAGAGCGTTTTACAGCAGGTGCGCTTGTGTTCGTAGCGCACAAGACGCGAGATTGTTCATCGATCGCGGCAGCGATAAAGATGATCGAGCGCACAATGTCGCGGCACGTGGCGCGCACTGATACGCGTATTTTCACCGTTAATAAATTCACCAAAAATAAATTTATGCACGTATTCGTGTACATGTACTTACCTCCGTTTCTGTACAAGCTTTCATAGCAGCTAACTTTTCCTTCAACAACTGGGTTTTGTCGATAACCTTCTGTTGTTTTTTAATTTTTTCGTCCTTATTGGTTATTTCGGATGCAGAGAATAGAAGTGACGATGGCAGAACTTTTGGCTTCTCTTTTTCTATTCTACGTTGCAAATCCTCTAACGTTTCTGTAAATATAATTAACTAGCTGGTTACCCGGGCTTCGCCCGGGAGTCGTTTTCCTTGAAACGACTTCATTTGTGTTTCAATATCCTTATTGTGGACAAACATAAGGAGTGTGTCGGGTGGTTGATTTAAAGACGATAGTTTAACTTTTCTGCGTGAATAACACATTTTAGGTGCTTAAGTTTTAAACTTTTTTACTTGACAATGATCACATATTGCATCCATTTTCCCAATTATTACACTCGGATGAAATTAATATTTGTAATTTCAATCATAACTAAATGCTTCTAATTTCAAATCAAACGTTTTCGTGGATTAAACATGTCGTAACCGGTCTTTTTCTACTCGAGTTTTACACTATTGAGTCATTTCCGCTTTTCCGATATGTCACTTACCGATGAGCGACGTCATCCCTTGGTTTACCTAGGCGTTTTTTCGGGAATTTTGAGATTGCTCGCTCGAAATGTACACAGAACCTCGATATTTCACTTACCGATTACCAATTTTATTTCTTAGTTTTTTAATTGAAAAATCGAGGTTCTGTGTACATCGCGAGCGAGCAATCTCAAAATTCCCAATAAAACGCCTAGGTAAACCAAGGGATGATGTCGCTAATCGGTAGGTGAAATATCGGAAAAGCGGAAATGACTCAATAGTGTGAAACTTTCTTTTTGTTTTCTTTTTATAGATATACGCATACTTAACTGTTGTAAACGTTTTTCTCTCTCATCAAAATTTTTCACAGCTTGTCGAGAAGAATATACTAATCTCTTTTGAGACAACCGAGCTTCTCGTGCTTCTTCTGTTTTATTAAGCCTATTTAAATGTATACGTCTGGCATCGGAATTTTTTCTAGATAGCTGTAATTTTTTTTAGGCATTTTGAATTTTAAAGAATGATTGAAAGATGATTTTAAGTAATTATAAAAATTAATAATTTAAATTGTACAAAATAATAATCTAAGAGAAAAACTGAAATTTTAATTCTGCTTATCTACCTTTATGAACAACGGTTCCAAGAATACTGAAAACTTTAACAGATCACGGATACATTATTATAGCCCTGACTTACCGTATCATCTATTAATGGTAGATTCCTGAGATCTTTTGTAGATATTTATGCATTTCGAATTTTAAAGAATAATTTCAAGTAATTATAAATTTTTTTTAAATGTAAAGTACTTAAAAGTACAAAAAAACGTAAAGATTAAATTTTTGTTGTTGTTCTGCACAATTGTTTTTTGGATCTAAATAAGAAAGTAAAAAATTACAAATTTTTACAATATTTTTACTCACTTGTAATGTATCCAAAAATCTTTATAAAAAAATTGGCGATTATACCACTTGATAGAGCAAAGTTTTAGCTTTAGGAATCCATTTTGCGAATTGCGGTACGATGATTTTTAACGGAGTTATGAGCAATCAAAGTCAAAATGCTCATTTCTTATTTAATCCGCGATAACTCAGTAACAAAAAATCGTAGAAACATTTTCAAAAAAAGATTTTGTAGGGAAAACTTCGAGCTTTTACATTGGAAAGTCAAAAAATTTTGCAGGATTTTTTTGGGCACGTGACAGGCCCACAAAGTGAGAAGAAAATTTTCCATTTTGTCCAGGTCGTGATTTTCTATATGTAAAAATTACCAAACTCACAGAAACTAAAAGAAAATAGTGATCTTCTGAAAGTAGAGATTTCAAGCTTTAAAACCTTTTTTTAAAACTTAAATTTCGTTCATTTTTAACAAAGATACAGCTGCTCAAATTTTGCCTAGTTTTTAAAAAAATTTAAGTGTTCCTTTAATTTTTGTGAGGAGTGTATAAGACCCAGAGAAAAATTATGTAACTAAAATTATATGGTACGAAGGAGGCTATCTATAGCGACAATAATTTTTGTCCAGGTAGAGGCGCTTCGGAGATATCAAGGTCATCTACAGTTTTTTAAATTGATTCGGTACATATTTTTCAATAACATGATAAAAGAGCTGAAATCAAGTTCAAAACTCATGACACAAGATCATTGAACAAGATTTAAACGATAAAAAAAATATATTTTTGTATTGAATGAAATTTACGTTTAAAGAAGATGTTCGAAGTGATAGTTATCATTATCGATGCAACACTAAATTCTTTCGATCACTGATTGGCTTGCTCTTTCTTTTAATAACGTCGGGAGTTATTGATGCACAAGCTGTAATAATCCATTGTTGCATGCCTTGAACTGTAGTTGGTTCTTCTTTATAGACTATGCCCTTTAGGGTTCTCCATAAAAAGAAATCCAGTGGTGTCAAGTCTAACAAAGTAAACTGGCCACACTATACAACTCCTACGTCCAATTCAGTGATTGGTAAATTTTTCATTGAGTTTATTTCTCGCAATCAAGACATGCAACAACAGATTATTACAGCTTGTGCATCAATAACTCCCGACGTTATTAAAAGAGCAAGCCAATCAGTGATCGAAAGAATCCAGTCTTGCATCGATAATGATGGCTATCACTTGAAACATCTTCTTTAAACGTAAATTTCATTCAATACAAAAATATATTTTTGAATCGTTTTTTCTTCACTTCTCCTTTGTAAGGTACATTTTGGTTACACTAATTTTTCTCTGGTCCTTCCTTATAGATTCAAATATATTTAAGGTAGTAATAGTTATTGCCTCACCCTGTATAAATCTTTATTTGCGTATATCTTTTAATTAAACTATTACAGACAGACTAATTTTGAGACATTTAAAATTATATGTAATTTTAATGAGTGTGGGTGCTAGCTTATGTTAAGTTAGCACCCCCACTTTCAATTGTGATTTCCTGCGAAACCGCTTGAGTACAAAAATCATGAAGCACATATTTAGCACATAGAGAACATTCAATTTCTGCATGTGTTATTCCGGTTTTTTGTGGAAGGGGGAGGTGCTAACTGAACAGACATAATAGCTTTCCATATAACCCATGAGGTACTATTGTTGACGTTTTTTTTTTTTTTAAGTAGACCGAATCCACTGATGACTGTGAAATAACCCTTTAACTAATTGAACAGAAACAGAATACAATAAATGATTGACATCGGTGATGATAATTCTTTACCACGTCTTATGCGGCTTGCTACGTGCAATATGCAGATTGATGTTCCCGCTTTTGCTTGTATAAAAGATCAATCTGAATTTTCTTCATTTCAATAATTACTTAATTCTACTTTTGTTCAATTAGTTAAAGGAACGTTTCAGTTATCAATGGATCAATGGATTAGACCTACTGGGATATGTCAACAATAATACCTTATGGATGACATAGAAAGCTACTGTTTATAAATTATACGCGCCTGAGCCTCAAGCGACTTGTAGACTGCACGCAGGACAGCGAGGTAAAAGGGAGAGAGATAGCACTATCGAGCTCTGATTAATAAAACTGTTATTATAATAACATGCATTTTTCAAAATACATACCTCAAGACACGCAAACACACAGTTGCATTGAATGTCAGACACAACCTATAAAATACATGAATATTTAATATATATATATGTATACACATATTAATATATATATATAACTATACACTGAAAAGGATAATAAATACCCTGTACTTACTTCTTTACTTTATTATTATGTGTTTAATTTAATACACGATTAATCTTCGATCGATTCACTGCAGTCAATCAGATCGTGTCACTGACACATAAAGTCTAAGCTACAACCATAAAACTTAAGAAATCATGATAATCGCACAAACTTGCATCACAGTCGGTAATCCCAGGTCGATAATCGCGTATCGATCAACAATACGTGTTTGCAATTTAATGATGTGATTTCATGGTACGAAACGCATGCGCAATGCGGAATTGGCAGAATGTTCGAAACTTGGTTCGATTTTTTTTACGTTTATTCCGCCGATTTCTTTATGCAGCAGAAAACGTGGAAGCGTAATCTGTGCGTGCTAGTAAAATACATTATTTTGATTGATACAATAAACGAATCTACAAAAAGGGTCTTGTGATTGGCTAGCGTCAATTGCGCTTCCGCGAATTTTACTCCATGGGACATTAGAATTAGAAAATACATTTTAGCAGAGCGCAATTGGCGGAATGTCTGCGATTGGACGGACTTTATTCCAACAATTGCGCATTGCTCATACGTTCCGTATCATGAGAGAGATCGTACCATAAGGCCGATTTATAAAGGCCGTTGATTTAACTATATATTGATTTAAGCCGTAATTAAACCCTAAGAAATTAATTAATCACAGTTGATTATATATTCTTCTAACATTCGACTGTCATTGATCAATTCTTAGGGTTTACGGTTTAAACCAACGCGGTTACGACCTTTATAAATCTACCTTTAAAAACAAAAAACGATTAGCGCTACATGAGCGCGGATCCGCTCGGCCTCGAGTCGGCCATTACCGGTAGCCATTGACAACGATCCGACTGTTACTGTCTGCATTGTAATATTTCCAATATCTCGAAAAGATTTTGTGTCTGGTAAGACCATTGATGGAAGAGCAATTCAAGAAGAAACTAAATATAAACAACGATATGATTGTTGTAAGTATACAATTAATATTCTCAAAATCTTAGGTTACTATACTCGCAACTCGTCGCGTCGCGTCGCGTCGCGTAATAAAAGAGTCTCGTTCCGCGTGTACTTGGCGCGAAACACTACCGTGTCTCTTGAAATATTTTTATGCATCATTGGCTACGTTCTGATATTCGCTGTCAACTTTGTGAGTTTAATATACATCTCGCTTCGCGTGTACTTTGCGCGAGACACTACCGTGTTTCTTGATGATAGATTCAGTACTGACAATGAATATTGGAACTCAATCATTAACGCATGCATTTGACAGCAATATAATGCTTTATTTTATTTTTCAGGATAACGATACGTCCTCGCATGACGCGGAATGCGCGGAGAACAGCGCTGTAATTGCGCAACTACAAGCCGAAAACAAAAAATTAAGGCAAGAACTTGCCGCCGCAACTGCGCTAGGGCACCGGCAGCGGCAGCGGGACCGGCAGTGGCACCGACAGCTACAGGAGCACCGGCTCCGGCAGCGGCAGTGGTACCGGCAACGGCAGCAGGACCGGCAGTGGCACCGGCAGCTGCAGGAGCACCGGCACCAGCATCGGCACCGGCTCCAGCACCAACATCAACTTCAGCGAAACGTAAGTACAAAAAATCAACAATTTATTACAGTAAATGGTAAAAATAAAAATAAATATATAAATTTCTGTTTGTTACAGCAAAAAGATGGCAACGAGCAGGACGGAATCGTCACCTAAGAGGAAGAGGAAGAGGAGGAAGAGGAGGAAGGGGAAGAGGAGGAAGGGGGACGATGAAGATGTACACACATCAGTTTATTTGTAATGTGTGTACATCTTCATTCCTCCCCACCCGGTGAAAATAAACGGCAACAACGATGTCGAAGTTAAACCAGAGGCGTGCGCTTTGACGCAGGAGTGTGCCAAACAAGTTTAACAATGCCCGACACATTTCGACCTCTCTTTTACGCGCCGCAAAGCCAGAAGTACTTTTCGCGGCCGTCTCCGCGCCGTCTCTGTCGCCCGTTTTACCAGCCTCGGCCGAACGGGCGATCGTGGATTTTTTTTTTTCGCTGTTGCCATAACGTTTAGCTCGGACTCTGCAGTAAAAGCGTGCTGTATGCTTGTTAGAATTGTCGCTAGATTCACGCTCCTCAACCGGAAAGAGCTGCGAAGGGATTGCCCTCGTTTCTCCTTTTTCTTTTTGCGGTAATTTTCTACTAGAGTAGACGTATTAGACGTATTAAAATAAGGTTTACGATTCGTCCAACGGGTAATGTTTCTTATGCGTGATCAAGAGACGAGTGTTATTTGTTACAGTATTGCGATCTTTCCTTTTCCTTTTTTTCTTTAGTGTGGTATTAGTATTAGAGAGATATATTTTTGTATCAAAACAATATAAATTTCGTTTCTGCTGTGAGATCTCATTGCATGAACATTGATTAATAAAGATTCGAGTTTAGTTTTTTTTATTCCATGCAACATGTTGAAGAAAGTCTGTAAGAATAGTAATGTATGTCTACAGAATAGTATATATGTAAACCAAGTTTGTAACGTTCTTTTTATTTTATGATGAAATATATGAAGTTTAAAACAATACATATAAAACAATTTATTCCATGCAACATGTTGAAAAAAGTAAGCTAGGATAGTAATGTATGTCTACAGGATAGTATATATGTAAACCAAGTTTGTAACGGTCTTTTTATTTTATGATGATATATGTGAAGTTTTGTAATTTTATTTATATCTGAGTGCAATGCGATAATTTGTTATTACGATTATTATTGCAATGTGAAAATGAGCCCATCGAGAGAGACGGCGGCAGAGGTCGACTATATCGATCGGTCGATTAATTGGTTTTTTTTCTATCCTTGCAGAAAAATTGCTAGTGCTTTCTTCAGGCCTGAACCGATTGTTATCCCGCTGTTAATATTAATAATTATAATTTGTTTTACCCGCTCCACGGATCTATTTCATAGATTCGTTGTTCATAGTTTCTTGAATTGCTCTTCCATCAAACCCTCGCGATTGAATAATCAGCATTATTTTCTGCAATATTAACAGCGGGATAACAATCGATCGGTTCTTTTACTTACGGTCCTAAGACTATAATCGCGCAACTTAAAATCAGCTACGACATACAATGACTCGATTAACATTTGGCCATTACGTCCTTAATTACAAACATAATCGGTTAACAATACCATTCGCTACTTCATACTATTATCATCGTCATTCTCGATACCGCATTAGAGATGCCTAGAATATCTTCATATTAAGCAGGGGTGTCTGTTAAAAAGAAAAACCTGAATTAAAGGATATCCATAGAAATAAGAGGAAGCACTTTCTCGCGAATTATTGTAATAGAAGATATATTGAATTTGGAGCCCTTTTTTTAATCAATATTCTTCGCTGGGAATATGATTCGTTCTCAACATTTTTGCTCTTCTTCGAAGACCTTTATACTCCGTTTATACATTGTATGCATATGTCCGACAATGTTTCTTTGCCATACTATATTTTTAGGATTTACAAGTTACTTCAGTACTCTTTCTATTTATATGTCTAAAGTCTCTTTTAGGGGCAGCTTTGCTACTTCAAAGAAAATCCTAGAATACAAATAAAATCGATATATAAATTATAACGTGTATAATAAAAATATATAAAGTGTAACATGTTCAATATATACATAGCAAAAAGTAAATTCTTACTTGTGGCTGTACTTGCTGTGGACAGTCTTTAATGCTTCTTCGTGTTTCCTATGCAAGCTCTGATTTAAAAGATTGCAAATATCTCTTATGTCGTCAAGTTTATAACCGCTATAGTATTCTAATGTTGGATTCCATCCTCCCAAGTCCTTCATTAGCAACGCGAGTAACAACGCCGCCGCTGCCATTTTACTGTCGCCAAACCTGATCATTGTATAATCCATCAGAGAATGTTCCAGTATGTACCGAGCCAGAGTTAATGTGGGCATAGACACCTTGGCACACTATTTTCAGATAGTAATGATTGAATTAGTATATGTTTATATAGATTCCATTTGAATAAGACGGATATTATATTGGAGAATAAAATAAAAAATCAAAACATTAGTCTCCAACAAAAGAAGGTAATTAATCTTCTACAACCTGATGTTTTAAAAATAATATATGTACTTCTTTCTACAATAAATATTTATGTTTAGTTGAGTACATAAAATTTACATATTGAATCATTTAAATCCTGAGACAGAATAATTTCTGGGATACCCGATATAAATTGTTCACTTTGTGTATATCTTACCCTGGCATAACGCCAAAGAAATGTGTAAGAGAGAGGTATTCCCAGGTTAAAATTGACTATTTTTAAAATACTTATTTCCATTTTGATCAGCTCCCTTTGTGTGTAAGCGCCGTCACATATGTATAAATCTTCTACCATTGGTGGTATTCTTTCCTAAAGTTAAAGTTAAGAATAAGTTTTTGTTATTGGGTTTACTGCTCGACATGAGCACAATTTTATCAGGCAAAAATTTGTGTAGCAGATTATAAAACTTACGTCAAACTTGCTCGCTATGAAAAGACTCGCAGCGCCGAGCAGTTGTAGAGTCTCTTTCCCGACTGTCATCTTTGTTAGGTATAGATCGACCAGTTTTACAGCCAGATATAAGGTCTCGTGATTCAACTCAAATGACTCCTGCACCTCGACCATCCAATCGACCAGAAGCGCTCTCATCCATTGCGAGAGGCATATTTGCCGATCCTCCATGTAATTGCCGATGGGGAATAGGCGTTCTCGTTCTTTCAGATACTCGAAGATGTCCATCGCATAGTGTGACACCTGGTACGGATCTAGCCAATTCTCGACATCAAAGTCCCATTCGACACCTTCGGGTAATTGTCTTATCGGTGGTGCCATTTTTCAGATATGACGAAACTTTAGTTCCTTATCTAATTGCTATAATTCATAAACATACATATAATTAGTTTATATCAAGAGATATATTATACATAGTTTAATTTATATAGTACATAATATAATACAGAATGTTTCAGAAATAAACTGTCAAATTTGAGGAGCATATTCTACTAACAGTAAAAATGGAAAAGTTACAAATTTTAAGTAACATCAAAGAAAAGGGAGACGTAAAAAGAAGGAAGATAAGAGAGATAAGTGATTTCGAA
Source organism: Temnothorax unifasciatus (assembly GCA_030770225.1). Classification (NCBI taxonomy): domain Eukaryota; kingdom Metazoa; phylum Arthropoda; class Insecta; order Hymenoptera; family Formicidae; genus Temnothorax; species Temnothorax unifasciatus. Next base: position 68,903 of record JASTWK010000616.1, read on the forward strand.
GTACAACAGATAGTATAAATGAATAAAAGAGAGAAGGAGGACACGTAAAATATACATTTTATATTATATTGGAGAATAAAATAAAAAATCAAAACATTAGTCTCCAACAAAAGAAGGTAATTAATCTTCTACAACCTGATGTTTTAAAAATAATATATATGGGGCACTCTACGTCAGAGGAAGACCCCCTCTGTCCAAAAATGGTTTTAACCGAAAAAGCTCTACTTTGGCTTAAAATGTAGGTTATTATGTCTATTTGTAAGTGCAAAGTGGCACCTTTTGAAATTGCAAATGGCGGATCCAATATGGCGGACGATTAAAAAAAATCAAAAAAAGTAACCAAATACGCTTGAAAACTTTTACCGGGGGTTTTTTGGGTTGTTAAATACAAATTTGACATTAAATTTTCAAAATTCAAAATGGCGGATCCCAAATGGCGGACATATTCAAAATTTTTCAAACAACGGGCGGATTCGCTTTAAACTTGTTACTTGGAGGTTTTTGGAGTCACTGATTATGAATCCGAAGTCTGATTTTAAAAATGGCGGATCCAATATGGCGGGCGAATTTTTTTAAAAACGAACGAATTCGCTTGAAACTCGTTACTCGGAGGTTTTTGGAGTCGCTGATTATGAATCCGAAGTTAAATTTTAAACATTAAAAATGATGGATATAATATGGCGAGTGATTTGTTTTAAACAAATTATACATTGTAGACAAGTGTTGATCCTGCAGAAGCATTAAAATACCTTTTTATAAATAGTTCTTTATTACTGTTTGAGATAAAGCAGTGATGTTTTAATATCCCTGGTACAGCTGGAGCCTTGTCAAATTTTTTTCTCAAGAACTTTTCAATTTTTTTGTTTTCTTTGCGACTATAAAATAACGTCGTTATATTTTCAAAATAATTCTGCCCCCATTCAAGTTTATTTGGAGTTAATATTGCATCAGCTGACTTACATATGAGACTAATTTTCGCAGCTTCTCTTTTAAATAAAGCACCAATTCCATCCGAAGCACCTTTGCCGTGAGCTGTCGCATGAACATGCCATTCAGTGCTAACATTAAAATCATCTTGATGGTGAATTAAGTTCATCATCTGGAATTAGCAAAGCAACATTTTAAAAATAAATTCTGCTTCGGATGGAATAGGTGTTTTATTTAAAAGAGAAGCTGCGAAAATTAGTCTCATACGTAAGCCAGCTGATGCAATATTAACTCTAAATAAACTTGTTGAATGGGGGCAAAATTATTTTGAAAATATAACGACATTATTTTATAGTCGCAAAGAAAACAAAAAAATTGAAAAGTTCTTGAGAAAAAAATTTGACAAGGCTCCAGCTGTACCAGGGATGTTAAAACATCACTGCTTTATCTCAAACAGTAATAAAGAACTATTTATAAAAAGGTATTCTAATGCTCCTGCAGGATCAACACTTGTCTACAATGTATAATTTGTTTTAAACAAATCACTCGCCATATTATATCCATCATTTTTAATGTTTAAAATACAACTTCGGATTCATAATCAGCGACTCCAAAAACCTCCGAGTAACGAGTTTCAAGCGAATTCGTTCGTTTTTAAAAAAATTCGCCCGCCATATTGGATCCGCCATTTTGAATTTTTAAAATCAGACTTTGGAATCAGTGACCCCAAAAACCTCCAAATAACAAGTTTCAAGCGAATCCGCCCGTTGTTTGAAAAATTTTGAATATGTCCGCCATTTGGGATCCGCCATTTTGAATTTTGAAAATTTGATGTCAAATTCGTATTTAACGACCCAAAAAACCCCCGAGTAAAAATTTTCAAGCGTATTTGGTTACTTTTTTGATTTTTTTTTAATCGTCCGCCATATTGGATCCGCCATTTGCAATTTCAAAAGGTGGCACTTTGCACTTACAAGTAGACATAATAACCTACATTTTAAGCCAAAGTAGAGCTTTTTCGGTTAAAACCATTTTTGGACAGAGGGGGTCTTCCTCTGACGTAGAATGCCCCATATATATGATTTATATATGAAAGGAAAAGAGCATTTTTATCTTTTTCTAACTCTTAAAACTGGAAAAGAATAAAAAATAAGTTGAACCGATAATATATTAATAACTTACGATAATTCCTTCGCGTAAACGGGACCTTCGCGTAAACGGGATTGATCTCCTCGGCATCAGCTCCCTGCCGTCAATATATATTCGCGTAAACGGGGCCTTCGCGTAAACGGGATTGATCTCCTCGGCATCAGCTCCCTGCCGTCAATATATAATATAAAAACCACGAAAACCTCGCACAACAAATTTCTATAAAACGAATAGGATCATTTATTGCTCGACTACCTGGCTACAAATATACTTCGGTGCACTACGTTTCGGCTCACGGTTAGAGCCCTTATCAAGTGCCGTCTGAAATGCATGAAACGTCACGATGTATCAACTTAATAAATTAAAAATTAGTCATTAAATAAAGAGCATTACCTAATCGTCAAGATGACTCGTCATAGTTAATATAAGACCTCCTTGCATTCATGGGAATGTCCCCGCATTGTCACGAAGCACAACTGTGAGAGAACACTCATATAAAACCAATACCACTGAGAGAGAAATGCGAACAAACGATTCTTACGTGTCTTAAACATCGAGATTCCAAAATTAAGCATCTCCGGTTAAACTCTCCAGTGCGTGATGTTACATGAGTGGAAGCACTCAGGAGCACTGAACGTTAACAAAGAAAAAGAATCAAGGAGTCAAAAGGTTGACACAAGAGCCAATAATATAAACATTAAACCGACGAAATGACGCCATCGTATACAGCGTTTAAATTCTCTGTGTCTCTCTGAAGATTAATAATGTTATTATGCCTCTTTATAAAAAACATTTCAGCAATCTCTCTTTTTCTCGTGTTACACTCCTTGTGTAAAATTTTAGGCTCTGACCACTTGAAGTCATGGTTGTTTTGTAACCTATGTTTGCTTACAACAGAGTGATTGCTGCAATGTTTCTTAATATCATTAAAATGCTCCTTGATTCGAGTCTCAAGATGCCTCTTGGTTTGCCCTATATACGAAGCCTCACAGTTTCCACAATCAATTTGATAAACAATGTTAGTTTCTTTGCTCGTTGTCAATCTATCCTTGCCTCTTTTGGTAACCGAGTTAAGCTTCTTCGGTATCGTGTAATGCTTTCAATCCGACATTTTTTAAGGTACGACATATGCCCTCGCTTAAGTCCTTGATATGAGCAATTCCACGTCAAGCGGGACAAAAATTTTGGGTCATGACTCCGATTTTGTCACTGAATTTTCTACACGTTTTATGCAACCAAAAAACAAACATAAATTTTTATTAGATTTTTAAAACCAGTATTTTCAAAGTTATTAAAGATCAAAAATTGCACAAAATCGTTGAAAATTGAACAAACACTCTCATTAAAATATCAATATCTCCGGTTTTATGCTACTTACAGACTTCGGTCTGGGCTCATTTTGAAGCTCTTGAACGTCGCTTCAAATTCGTCTAATTGAATTTTAACAAGAAAAATTTTGGTTAATTGTTATAAACAATTAAATTTTTAAAACTGATTTTTTATAACTTACCACCACTGTACCGTGTTGAAAAAAATACGAGTTTGTTCGTTAGTTAATTCTCTACAAAACTGGTAAGTTTCAGAATGGAGAACGAATGGACACTCATAAAAAAAAAACAAGTAACCACGCTGTAGTCCATTCGCCAGGTCAATTGAGCATTTTTATCGAGGTTGATGGCTTAAGGTAATGTTTTTTTATGTTTTTTGGGTCGTAGAACAATAATCTGTAAATAGTTTTTTCGTAAGTCGATGCAATAAATAGTTATTAACAATTTATTTGTTTAAATAGCTTTGGCGATCAAACTATACATCCTATAAAAAATGAACTAGAGAAAATTTATTCCTCTTTTCACGACAAACAGAATGGCGTTTGAATTTTTCCAAAATCTTGATTATTGACGGAAATATGTCAATTTTTAGGCGCTCGCCTAGGATACTTCGCGACGCGTAGGTAGTAATTACTTAAAAATTGACATATTTCCGTCAATAATCAAGATTTTGGAAAAAATCAAACGTCATTCTATTCGTCGTGAAAAGAGAAAAAAAAATTTTCTCCAGTTCATTTTTTTATAAGATGTATAGTTTGATCGCTAGAGCAATTTAAACAAATAGATTGTTAATAACTTTTTATTGCATTGACTTACGAAAAAACTATTTACAGATTATTGTTCTACGACCCAAAAAACATAAAAAAATATTAACTTAAGCCATCAACCTCGATAAAAATGCACAACTGACCTGGCGAATGGACTACAGCGTGGTTAGTTGTTGTTGTTGTTGTTGTTGTTGTTGTTGTTGTTATTGTTGTTGTTGTTGTTGTTGTTGTTGTTGTTGTTGTTGTTGTTGTTGTTGTTTTTTTTTTTTTTTTTTTTTTTTTTTTTTTTTAATAGTGTCCATTCGTTCTCCATTTTGAAACTTACCAGTTTTGTAGAGAATTAACTAACGAACAAACTCGTATTTTTTTCAACATGGTACAGTGGCGGTAAGTTATAAAAAATCACTTTTGAAAATTTAATTGTTTATAACAATTAACCAAAATTTTTCTTGTTAAAATTTAATACACAAAATTGAAACGACGTTCAAGAGCTTCAAAATGAGCCCAGGCCGAAGTCCGTAAGTAGCATAAAACCGGAGATATTGATATTTGAATGAGAATGTTTGTTCAATTTTCAACGATTTTGTGCAATTTTTGATCTTTAATAACTTTGAAAATACTTGTTTTAAAAATCTAAAAAAAATTGACATTTGTTTTTTGGTTGCACAAAACGTGTAGAAAATTTAGTGACAAAATCGGAGTCATGACCCAAAATTTTTGTCCCGCTTGACGTGGAATTGCTCATATACGGAATAGCTATATGCTTACGCGTGTCAAAGGAAACATTCAGACCACCATCTCCACTATCTTTTCTATTCTTCAGTTGCAATAATCTATTGTATATAAATTTGTTCACTAACTTAGTCGGAAAGCAATTATTTGTAAGAATATCTTTAACAATTTTGATATTTGCATGATGGAACCGATCGTCCGATAATAAAACTGCACGATCAACCAAGCTAGTTATGGTGTTAATTTTGTATTTATGTGGATGGTTGGAGAAGTAGTTAATGTACCGTCCCGAAAAAGTCGGTTTTCTGTGCCAGTTAGTAATTAATCTATCGCCATCTCTTATGACTAATGTATCCAGAAACGGTATCGAGCCATCAACCTCGGCTTCGAAGGTGAACTGTAAACGGGGGTGGTAATTGTTAAAGACATCAAGCAGTGTCTTGACTGCATTCCTCGACACTATGGCAAAAATGTCATCAACATACCGAAGGATTTAGTGTGCGAGGGCGTGAGAAAGCGGTGGCACCACATCTCTCAATATACCAAACTTAACTTGGCACAGTTTCTCCACGCTATCGAGTTAATTTTGCAATCCACCAGTTTCGGTTTCGATGGTCAATTTTACGAACAAATATTCGGTAGCCCCATGGGATCTCCTCTCTCGCCGATCTTGGCGAACATAGTTATGGATGATTTAGAGACGCATTGCATCAGCCGTCTGAATTTTGAAATCCGGGTTTTCCTTCGTTATGTTGATGACATTTTTGCCATAGTGTCGAGGAATGCAGTCAAGACACTGCTTGATGTCTTTAACAATTACCACCCCCGTTTACAGTTCACCTTCGAAGCCGAGGTTGATGGCTCGATACCGTTTCTGGATACATTAGTCATAAGAGATGGCGATAGATTAATTACTAACTGGCACAGAAAACCGACTTTTTCGGGACGGTACATTAACTACTTCTCCAACCATCCACATAAATACAAAATTAACACCATAACTAGCTTGGTTGATCGTGCAGTTTTATTATCGGACGATCGGTTCCATCATGCAAATATCAAAATTGTTAAAGATATTCTTACAAATAATTGCTTTCCGACTAAGTTAGTGAACAAATTTATATACAATAGATTATTGCAACTGAAGAATAGAAAAGATAGTGGAGATGGTGGTCTGGATGTTTCCTTTGACACGCGTAAGCATATAGCTATTCCGTATATCAAGGACTTAAGCGAGGGCATATGTCGTACCTTAAAAAATGTCGGATTGAAAGCATTACACGATACCGAAGAAGCTTAACTCGGTTATCAAAAGAGGCAAGGATAGATTGACAACGAGCAAAGAAACTAACATTGTTTATCAAATTGATTGTGGAAACTGTGAGGCTTCGTATATAGGGCAAACCAAGAGGCATCTTGAGACTCGAATCAAGGAGCATTTTAATGATATTAAGAAACATTGCAGCAATCACTCTGTTGTAAGCAAACATAGGTTACAAAACAACCATGACTTCAAGTGGTCAGAGCCTAAAATTTTACACAAGGAGTGTAACACGAGAAAAAGAGAGATTGCTGAAATGTTTTTTATAAAGAGGCATAATAACATTATTAATCTTCAGAGAGACACAGAGAATTTAAACGCTGTATACGATGGCGTCATTTCGTCGGTTTAATGTTTATATTATTGGCTCTTGTGTCAACCTTTTGACTCCTTGATTCTTTTTCTTTGTTAACGTTCAGTGCTCCTGAGTGCTTCCACTCATGTAACATCACGCACTGGAGAGTTTAACCGGAGATGCTTAATTTTGGAATCTCGATGTTTAAGACACGTAAGAATCGTTTGTTCGCATTTCTCTCTCAGTGGTATTGGTTTTATATGAGTGTTCTCTCACAGTTGTGCTTCGTGACAATGCGGGGACATTCCCATGAATGCAAGGAGGTCTTATATTAACTATGACGAGTCATCTTGACGATTAGGTAATGCTCTTTATTTAATGACTAATTTTTAATTTATTAAGTTGATACATCGTGACGTTTCATGCATTTCAGACGGCACTTGATAAGGGCTCTAACCGTGAGCCGAAACGTAGTGCACCGAAGTATATTTGTAGCCAGGTAGTCGAGCAAACCTCCAGGGGGTGGGAGGAGTCCTTCCGGAGCCCCTAGGGGCCCGGGGGAGCCTCCCACTACGGGTTTTGCGAACCCGGAGTGCCCGAGCACATCAGTACCGTAATCTCTTCCCTCGGGAAGAGACCGGGGAGTCCCCAGGGACTTGCGAGGGAAGCGACCTCTATAAAAAGTCGCTCGGACTGGACAATGCCGTGAGGAGGAGTCAAGAGACTCCTCCAATTGTCCTAAGGGAAGGAAAACCCTAACAGAAAACCGGGGGTCCGGCTGCCTCGCTTAGGAGGCTGGTGTTGGCTTCGGCCACCCAGCTCCAACAGCCGGTAGGGGAAGGCGACCCCGAGTGCAAACGCCCGGTCGGCCGTCGACCGTTAGGGAGGGATTTTCATCTCTCCCGCCGGCCTAGAGGAAGGAAAACCTCGATAAAAAACCAGGCAAGGGACTCCTGTGCCCTGTCCCCGGGTGCGTGGCGGATGTCGGGTTTCTCGGGCGATGGCCCGGCCCGGCATCGGCCTTGCGCGCACGGGGATATGGTGGGAGTGGCCCTACGAGGTTCTGGGGGGACTGGCCCCTCTCGTCCATTGCACGCCGGTGCTCCGGCAGGGCGGGAGGGTGCCAGCGGGGTCATTTTTGGGGGATCCGGGGAGGGCGGTCCTCGCTCCCGAGGTGGGCAGGGATGCCGTCTCACCGAGGGAGCGGGAAGACCCCGTCTCAATGCCCATTGCACGCCGGTGCTCCGGCAGGGCGAGGCGGGGTAACCCTCTTCCAGGAACCCTCGTACGTGGTGCGGGGGCGACTGGAGGGGTGGCCCGTGCAAAGGACTTGCACACCAGGGACGTGGTCCCACGGTGTCCTTAGTACGGAGGGTAGTGCCAGGCCGCCCGAAAGTAATTCGGGGTCGGGGCTGGCCTACCTGGGTGGGAGTGCTCGCCGGGCCGCTCGGACATATTCCGGGGTCGGGGCCGGCGAGCACGGCTTCTCGGCTGCTAGGGCCAGAAGCGCGAGCAGAGGCTCGCCAGCGAGCAACTGCGTCAACTGGGGGGGGGGGCCCTGTGCCCTGGCCCGTCGCGGGCGGCAGGCGGGGGGTGGGGACCGGGATCGAGACTCTCGGCCGGATCCGCCCCCCCGTCGGGCTTAGCGCGCGGCGGGCGTATGGTGGGGTTTCCTCCCTACCCTAGCGCTCGCTGTCGGGCGTATGAGGCGTCGGTGCGGAGGAGTCCTCGGCCGACGACCTCGGTGACTACGCCTGCTCCCTGGCGGGATGGGCGGTGGAGGGGTCGCAGCCTCCTACGTCCGGAACGCCAGGGAGTACCCCCCCGCCGTGGCAACGCTCCCCACGGTGCCCTCGTTGTCGGAGGCGAGGGACCCCCGAAAGCCCGCGGGGCGTCGCCCCTCGATGGGCGGCCCCTCGCGGGGGAGTAAGGGGCTGGGACCCCGTTCCGATGCATTTTCCGGAACACGGGTGTAGTCCGTCCCCCGGGGGAACTCGGGGCCCGGCCGATCCACGTCTGGGTCGGCCGGTGAGGGCATGCCCTGACGGGCAGAGCCGTGGGGGGTAAGGGGGGAGATAACTTAATGGATCCTTCAGTTTTGGTGAGCTCAGGGAGTGCGCAGGACCGGGATCGAGGTCTCTCGGCCGATCCTGCGCGAGAGGACATCAGTGGGAGTACAACCGGTGCGAACGGAGCGGTTTCGCCTACTTTGAGCGTAGGGGGGACAGACTCCCAGGAAAGGCGTTCCAGGAGCAAGGGCCCTAGGGTGTTTGCGGTCCCTAACTCTCCAGCACCTAAGAGTGTGAAAGAGAGACGCTCTAGTAGGTCAAGGTCCAGATCGGCAATCAGGACCAAGGACAGCGACCGCAATCGGAAGGACGCGGACGACGAGGATGAGGAGACCTCCCAGGAAAAGGCGGAAGGCTCGGAGATGGTGATCGTGGTGGACGACGAGGAGACATCGGTGCCATCTTCGCAGGGAAAACAAGGCTTCGCGGCCGTTGAAGGAGTGGTCAGGGCGCATTTAAACGACGCCCAGGAACAACTGGGAGGGATCCTAGGAAGGGATGAGTGTCCATCTGTAAAGATGGATAAACAGGTGGATGGAAGGGGAAGAAAGGCTGAAACAGGCGAACTGTACATTAAGCGCCTGAAAGAGGCCAAAGAAGCCCTGTTAGCGCAAGCGGAGGAGCTGAGGCAGTTAAGAGACAGCATCGCACCGGAGCCAAGCCTTAACAGACAGGCGGTAGAAAAGGAAATGGAGGAGGAGATAAACAATGTGCCGACGGAGGCTATTCCAGCCTTAGTCTTCGAAGCGGTCAACCAGGTTGATCACGTGGCACATAAAGCCTCCAGACTTAAAGGGGAGCACGAAGGTGCTTTGAAACGATCCGCGGCGACGATAAAAGTCGCATTGACGCACCTCCTACAACGGGTAGGAGGAGGCGAGGAGGATCGGAATCGTTTCGCAAGGGAAGCGGAGACTGATAGACTCCGCCAGAAAGTAATGGAGCAGGAGAGGGAGATCCAGGACCTCCGACAAATCAGGCTCCAATACGATAAGATGCAGCATGAGCTACAAGAACAGAAGGCTCAAATAGCTCGAATGCAAGAAGCGTTAGAGAGGGGCATGGGCGAAGTGCATACTCGAGTGGAGGGAGGTACGAAGAGGAGGAAGACGGCAGTCATTCTCTCCTCGTCGGAGGAAGAGACGGTACCTCAAGGCGGAGGGGAGAACAAGGCAGGAGGAACGACTGCCATGGAGGATCCCCAGCAGCAATCGCAAGACGAGATGGACGCGGAATATGAGGACGCGTCGGAGCTTCCACCTCCACCGCCTTCCACCGGCGAGGAGGAGTGCAAAAGGGATGAGATCCTTGAAGAGATAAAGAGGCAAGGAATGCCAGCGGCAGAGCGCCCTCCTTTACAAGGTATACGGAAAGTGATTGATCCGGAGGTACCCCCGGCATCACTTCCGAAGGAAAAGGAACTCCCTCCAACGGTCACGACGGCAGGAGACAGCATGGAGAGCCGATTGGCGGCCATGCTCGTCACGGTCGTAAATGAGAAGGTGAGCAGGTTGGGAAAAGAGCTCAAGGAGATGATCAAGGAGAGTCTCCCAAGGAAAACGACAGAGGAGGGGAATAGAAAGAAGCCGAACCCTGATCCCAAGGGAGAACCCAAGGCAAATGCCAAGGGGGAGTTAAAGGAGAAGGGCAAGGCGAGAAAGGAAGAGGGCAAGGCGATGGATATGAAAGGGAAACCGCCAGTGGACAAAGGAAGGACAGGAGCTGACCGACCCGTAACACGGAGCCAAACGACCGCGACTCCGACCAACACTCGGGCGGCTGGAGGCCGGGCGGCGGAAGGCTCCTGGTCTACGGTAATTGGCCGGAAGGAAAAAGCGGCTGCCAAGAAACAGGCGAAACAAAGCCCTGTACAGCAGCAGCCGAGTAAAACAGTAAAGAGGAGGGAGCCACGAACATCCGCGGTGACCCTCACGTGCCCGGCAGGTGAGTACGCGGAGACAATGGGAGCCGTCAGAAGGGCAATCGATCTAAAAGAGCTCGGGATCGATAAGCCCCCGACGACGAGGAGGACGGTGACAGGTGCTTTAAGCATCGAAATCTCTGGGCAAGGGAGCGCTGAAAAGGCCGACGCCCTGGCCTTTAGGATGCGGACGCTGTTGGCGGGCAAAGAAGGAGTAAAGGTGGCCCGCCCCGCCATGACGGCGGAGATAAGGCTCACAGGCTTTGATGAGTCTGTGACGCCGGAGGAAATCAGAGCGGCAATTACGTCGTCAGGTGGGGCTTCACAAGAAAGCGTGACAATAGGGCCAATAAGCCAAGGACCGCGCGGAATGGGGACGGTGATAGTAAAGTGCCCCGTAAAGACGGCCAATAACATGGCTAAAGAGGGAAAGGTGGCACTGGGGTGGACGAGAGCTAGGGCAGAGGTCCTTCCAAAGCGTCCGCTCCAGTGTTACAGGTGTCAAGAAGTGGGACACACACGGGCTACCTGTAAAAATCCAACGGACCGCACTGGAGCGTGCTACCGTTGTGGAGAGCAGGGGCACGCGGCGAGAGGGTGCACGGCGCCGGCCCGATGCGTCGTGTGTGCAAGCAAGGGGGTGCCCTCGAACCATAGGGCAGGCGGCAAGGCCTGCTCCGGCGGTAAGAGGGTAAACCCCCCAAAGAAATCGCCCAGGGAAGAGGCCTTGAAGAAGGAAGGGGAGAAGAACAAGGCTAAAGGAAAGGAGCCAAAGAAGAAAGCGGAGCCTAAAGTGACCTCGATCAAAGAGGTATCGGGCTACCAGTCGAAGGGGCAAATAGTAATACCCCCCAAGGACAAGAAACCGGCAAAGAGAGCGGAGAAATCCATCAAAGCCGACAAGAAAGTCGAGGAGGGGGCAGGAGAGGTGGTGCCAGCCAATAACGAGATGGAGGTAGACGTATTAAACGGCGAATACCTTATGGATGGGATAGGCTGGGGGGAGCCCGAGAATAAGGCCTAACAATGCCCCTAAAGATACTCCAGGGAAACTTAAACCACGCCCGCGCCGCCCAGGACTTATTTGTCCACACGATGGCGGAGCGCGGGTGTGGTATAGGAATAATAGCGGAGCCATACAGGGTCCCAGCGAGCCACCCGTGCTGGGCCCCTGATAAGGCAAATATCGCCGCTATAACGTGGAGGAACCTGCCCGAGTCTCCCCCTTGCAGCGTTTTAGAAGCAGGGGAGGGATTCGTGGCGGTGCGCTGGGGGCTCATCTCCGTGGTGAGCGTATACGCCCCTCCAAGCTGGGACCGGCCCAGGTTCGAGCGCATGTTATTCGACCTGGACGCATGCATTCGGCGTAGATTGCCGGGAAGGGTCCTGGTGGCCGGGGACTTCAACGCGAAGTCAACGCTATGGAGCTCCCCGGTCACCGATTGGAGGGGCAGAAAGCTCGAAGAATGGGCGGCGAGCCTCGGCCTGTGTTTACTAAACACAGGTCGGAAATACACGTGCGTGCGTCGTCAGGGGTCTTCGATAGTGGATCTGTCGTGGGCTAATCCCCTGGCGGCGCGCGAGATCGAAGGATGGGGGGTGGTTACGGGTCTAGAGACAATGTCGGACCATCTCTACATAGAGATGACGGCCCGACCCACCCCCCAGGGATGGCTGGCTCGCCGCCGGGAAAAGGAGAAGAGCACACGGAGATGGGCCCTCAAGAAGCTCGACCAGGACCTATTTAAAGCGGCGGTCATGGTCGCAACGTGGGGGGAAATAGAGGATGACGAAGGAGTGGGGGACGTGGATGCGGACACGGAGGATTTAATCGGGGTCATGGTAGGGGCGTGTGACACCGCCATGCCCCGAGTCCGCACCCTCCCTCCTCGCCGCACAGCATATTGGTGGACGGAGGAGATCGCAAATCTGCGTCGCTCCTCCGTCCACAGCAGAAGGCGCCTTATGAGAGCGCGCGCGGGAAGGCGCGGAATAACGGAGGAAGAAGCGGGAGAGGCCTGGCGTGCTGCCCGCCAGGACCTCTCCCGCGCGATATACGCGGCCAAGGAACAGGCCTGGAAGGAGCTCCTCGCGAGCGTAGAGGAGGATCCGTGGGGGCGCCCGTACAAGCTTGTCAAAGACAAGTTAAGGCCTTGGGCGCCCCCACTAACGGAGAGTTTGGATCCCCAGTTCGTCGAAGAGGTAGTGGGAACATTGTTCCCGGTAGGCGACGGCGGGGAGGTCCGGTTCCCGAGAACAGGACCTCCGGATTGGAGCGACGAACTGGGGGTGACGGAAGAGGAGCTCGCGAGGGCGCTCCGCAAGGTCAGGAGGGGGAAGGCTCCTGGCCCTGACGGCATTCCAGGCCGCATGTGGTGTTTGGCCGCGGGGGGACTGGCCGGCCGCATGCGAAGACATTATACCGCATGCCTTAAGGCCGGCCGGTTCCCCAGGAATTGGAAAAGGGCCAGTCTGGTGCTGCTCCCCAAGGCGGGGAAGCCAGCGGATTCCCCGTCTGGTTACCGGCCCGTGTGTTTGCTGGACGAGGCGGGCAAGATATTAGAGAGGATTATCGCCGAACGCCTCGTCCGGCACATATCCCGCAGGGAGGGGGGGGGGTCTCTCGAATGGCCAGTTCGGCTTCCGTGCGAGCAGATCGACGGTCGACGCCATAAAGCGCGTCCTTGCCTGCACGGAGGCCGAGATAGAAGAGGGGAGGGTGGTGATGGGCGTTTCGTTTGATGTTAGAAACGCCTTCAACTCCCTCCCCTGGCCAGTGGTGGGGGAAGCCCTGTTAAGATTCGGGGTTCCCCCTTATTTGATCGTGGTCATCCGAGACTACTTCAAGGAGCGGGGTATGACATACACGGACCGGGACGGTGTCCTGAGGATCCGATTGATGGGATGCGGGGTGCCCCAGGGATCGGTCCTGGGGCCCGTGCTATGGATCATTGGTTATGATCTGGTCCTCAGGACCGCCCTCCCCTTACGGTGCTGGCTCTCAGGATACGTGGACGATATATACCTGGGAGTCAGCGGGGGGGGGGGGCTGGGGAGAATTAACCAGACTGGCGGAGGGAGCAGCAGCTTGTGTGGTGCGCTCGATAAGGAGGCTGGGTCTGGAGGTGGCCCCGCAGAAGACCGAAGTCACGGTCTTCTACAACAAGAAGCGGGGCCATATACCTCCTCCGGAGGGACTCAGCCTCCGCGTCGAGGGAGTCGACGTTCCGGCCACTCCCCACCAGAAATATCTGGGGGTTTGGCTGGACGGCCAACGGAAGTTCAACGAGCACGTTGCCCGCGTGGCCCAAAAGGCAAGTGGGGCGGCAAGAGCCCTTGCGAGGCTGTTGCCCAATATAGGAGGGGCCAGCGGGCGCGTGAGGCGCCTCTACGTGGCGGCGGTCCAATCGGTGCTGTTATACGCAGCACCGATCTGGTGGAAGAAGGTGGGCGAAACCACCTACCTCAGGAAGAGGATGCTGGCGGCCCAGAGAACCATCGTTACAAGGGCCGCCAGGACTTATAGGACCGTCAGCCACGTGGGGGCATGCGTCCTCGCTGGGACTCCCCCGGTGCACTTGATCGCCGAGGCGTACGCTGAGATGTACGAGCGTGTAGGGGCGATCAAGGCAAGGCTGGGGGAGGTTCCACCGAGGGCGAAAAGGGAACTTCGAGGACAAATAGCGCAGTCGCTCGCCCTTAAATGGAAAGGGTACTTACTAGAGCCCGGGCGAGCGGCTGCGCTTGGCCGTCCAGCCAATTTTGGAGGAGTGGGTGGAGCGTAGGAAGAGGGGTCCTACGTTTCACACATCGCAGGTGCTGTCCGGTCACGGGTGTTTTGGGCAGTACCTGCGATGGATCGGAAAAGAGCGCACCACACGCTGCCATCACTGCCCGGAGGAGGCAGACACGGCGCAGCACACGCTGGAGTTCTGTCCAGCGTGGGCAGAAGAGCGCCGTGTCCTCCGGGCAGAAATAGGAGAGGATCTCTCCCTACCAAGGGTGTTACACGCGGTTACGGTGGGGGGAGATGCGGACGAAAATTGGAGGGCGTTCGCCTCCTTCTGTAGCAAAGTTATGCTGCAGAAGGAGGCGGACGAAAGGGTCAGGAGGGGGGAGGTGGATCCTCCTCCCCCTGCAGTAAATACGGATGATGAGGAGGAAGACAGGGCGCCGAGACCGCCTCCGCCTCCGCCGGGTAGGCGGAGACGGAGACAGGGGGGACAGAGGGGGATTGGCGCTGAAGCAGCGGCTCTCGACGTAGTTTAGGGGTCGTAGGGGAATAAGCAACACATTCGCGGGCCCGGGGTGCCTCCCTCCGACGGGGGGGGCATCCTCGTGGCTTATATCGAGTGCTCCTCATAGACGGGAGACTGGGGAGAGTTGCGGAAGGTAGGAGAAGAGGCGGCGACGGGCGGGCGACCCTTCCTGAGGAGGGATCGTCCCGCCCGCCGCGAAATCGACCATAAGGTCGAAGGATAGACGCGGCGGCCCGGAGGGGGCTCGGGCGGATCTCCCAAGGGGGTTCCGTCACAGGTGCTCCGTTCGGACCGCGCTGGGGGCGGGGGGCCGGGTCCCCGTGGGTGGCAACACTCGCGGGGGGCCGGTTTCCCTCCCCTGCCCTCCACGGGAGGGCGCGAGGGAGGGAGGAGCCCGTCGTTCTCACGACGGTCACTCCTCCCTTCCTTGCCCGGGGGCGGGCGGTTGGTCGGGGACAACCAACCGCCCGTGCGAAAGCAACCCCGGAGGGGGGGTAACGGATGGGAGTGATGTCTCCCCATCCGTTACAAGTTAGGTTAGGTCTTCGGACAGGGCGTGGGGAGGCTCGCGGAAGAATGACGTTGATACCCAGGGCCTCCCCTTATAACGCCGAGAGGGACATCCGGTGTGGTTTTAGTGGGTTGGAGTCCCACATAACCGCCCTCCCCACCCCGGGGGAGGGGGTATGCGTGCGCATTTCCACATCGTAAAAAAAAAAAAAAAAAGGTAGTCGAGCAATAAATGATCCTATTCGTTTTTTAATCGTGGCCCAAAAGGGGTAGTGCATGCGTACCACACGGTGTTAATCAAGTTAACGCCGCATAGCCTCTCCTACCCAATTTCAATCCTCACCGCCAAGCCTGGTGGGCCCTGGTAACCTGAGCAACCTAGCCGGAGACTGGGTAACCAACCCCAGTGGAAAGCTGAGTCAGGGAGCAGACGAGGATGGGAGAAATGGCCCTCCGAAAAGGGGGTTGGGGAAAGGCTAACAACCTCTCACCTTAAAAAACATATTGTTGCGAACACACACGATGGGCCTCGGACCGGACTGGAAAATCGAAGACGACTTGGCAAACGGAAAAAGGAATATGATATGAATATAGGATCATGGAACGTTCGCAGTTTATACCACCCCGGTGCATGCATGGCTTTGATCCAGGAGCTGGAAAGATATAAGATCATGATCATGGCACTCCAAGAAACCAGATGGCCAGGCACGGGCAGAATCTTGAAGAAAAGACACACCCTGTATTATAGCGGAACCAGTGGTAGACACGAGTTCGGTACGGGATTCCTTGTACACCAACGAATGGTAGACAAGGTCATGAGCTTCACACCAGTAAATGAAAGAATCTGCTCCATAAGGATAAGAGGTCGTTTTCGAAACATCACTATAGTAAGTGTACACGCCCCTACGCTGGACAAAAGAGACGAAATAAAGGAAGAGTTCTATGCGCAAGTCGAGAGAGAATACGATCGAATCTCAAGATATGATGCTAAAATCATAATGGGAGATTTCAACGCCAAGGTAGGACAGGGACCAATCTCAAGATCAGCGACAGGCTTGCATAGTGCCCATAACCTGTCAAACGAGAACGGACTACGACTGATCGACTTTGCTATGTCCAGAGGAATGGTGATTGCATCCACCCTCTTTCCACATAAGGCGGCTCATAAATACACATGGCGTTCCCCGGATGGGTCAACTCTGAATCAAATAGATCATATTCTGGTGGAAGCCCGACATGTAAGCTCAATACTGGATGTGAGAACAATGAGAGGAGCCGACGTAGACTCTGATCACTTCATGATAAGAATGAAATACAGAGCCAGACTCGCGACAAAAAAATGCAATATAAAGAGTGGCACTAAAAGGTGGAACCTCAAGAAACTGAGAGAAGAGGGAGTCAGAGAGAAATTCGAAGAAACTGTAGCCGGTAAATTGACGGAGGGCAGACTGGATGGTGGAAATGTGGAAGAGAAGTGGACGGTCTTAAAAACCGTCCTGGAAGAGACAGCGGACGAAGTAATTGGAAGACAAAAATCCCACGCGAGGGAAGAGTGGTTCGATGAAGAGTGTATGATGGCCATAAATAAAAGGAACGAGGCACGCATAAGAATGTTACATTGCGGGACTCGGAACAGGAAAATGGAATATGAGCAGGAAAGGACAGCAGCGAAGAAGATCATAAGGAAGAAGAAGAGACTATACGATGAGGGCTTACTGAAAGAAATCGAACTTCTGAGCACAAACAGTGCAGAAGTTAGAAACTTCTATAAAAAAGTAAATAACAGGAAAAATGGATACAAAGCCCCAGCTGGAATATGTAGAGATAGAAGTGGAAAAAGAGTCCTAGTGGAACCAGAGCAATGTCTGAAGGAGTGGGCAAATTACTTTGAGGACCTGTTGAACACAGACGTGGAGATGGAAGAAGATAGGAGTGACTTAGACACCAGCCAGGAGGATGAAAGTAATGACGACGCTCCGTCGCTAGAAGAGGTAAGTGAAGCCATAGGAAGGATCAAATGGAACAAGGCCGCAGGAATAGATGAAATCCCGGGCGAACTAATAAAAAGCGGTGGCATGAGGATGGCCGCAGCAATCCATGATCTGGTCAGCGAGATATGGAGACAAAAAACACTACCACTAGAGTGGAGGTCTGCCATAATATGCCCTATATACAAGAAAGGAGATAGACTAGAATGTCGAAACTACCGAGGTATCTCACTACTGTGCGCGGCATATAAAGTACTATCAAGGATAATCTTCAATAGGATGACCCCGTATGCAGAGAGGGTCTTGGGAGAGTACCAAGGCGATTTCAGACAAGGTAGATCAACAATAGACCAGATTTTTACCATCAGACAGATACTGGAGAAGTGCCATGAACAGTCGATCGAGACTCACCACCTGTTTGTCGATTATGAAAAAGCTTACGATAGTGTGAATAGGAATGAGCTGTGGAAAGCCATGCGAGAGTTTGGAATCCCCATAAAGCTCATCAAGATGGCCAAACTAACAGTGCAAGACACTGAGAGTATGGTCAGAATAGGTGGAGGACTATCGCCAAAATTCAGAATCAATACGGGCCTAAGGCAGGGAGACTTATTATCCTCGATGCTTTTCAGCCTCGCGCTAGAGGCGTCATTAGAAAAATTAAAGTTAGAATGGACGGAAACATCATGAATCGATCGACCCAAATCCTAGCGTATGCGGATGACGTGGACGTAGTAGGAAGATCAAGAGGAGATATTGAAAGAGTGTACGAGGATTTGCGGAGAGAATCGGACAGATTTGGACTAAGAATTAATAGTGATAAGACAAAATACCTAGTCACAACCGCAAAGAATAAGTCAAGGGTGGGCAGAGATCTGGTGTGCGGAGACTGCACCTTTGAAGCGGTGGAGGAATTTAAGTACCTGGGGACGCAAATCAATAAAGATAACGTAATTAGCGAAGAGATAAAGGCGAGGATAATCCAAGGCAATAAAGCATACTATGCACTCTTACCAATAATGAGATCACGCTCGGTCTTGAGATCGACCAAGATAAAAATCTATAAAACGCTGATCCGTCCTGTCGTGCTGTACGGATGGGAGGCATGGGTAATAGCAGAACAGGACAAAAACCGACTTGCCTGTTTCGAAAGGAAGATCCTGAGGAAAATTTATGGGCCGATAAAAAACGGTCCAAATGAATGGCGTATACGCTATAATTCCGAACTGTACGACTTATTTAGAGAATCTAACATTATTGGAAACGCCAAAGCAGCACGACTGAGATGGGCCGGGCACATAATGCGGATGAACAGCGACAGAGGTGTCAAAAGAATACTGGACAGCCAATTATATGGGACCCGGAAGAGAGGTAGGCCGAGAGAGAGATGGATCGATGGGATAGAGGACGACATGAGAGCCTTGGGGACAAGGACATGGAGGTCGACGGCGATGGACAGGACGGCGTGGAAGCAGATCGTTGTGAAGGCCAGGGCCCACGAGTGGCTGTAGTGCCGGAAGAGAGAGAGAGAATTCGTTTTTTAATCGCTGGCGGATAAAGGTTTTTTTTCTAAAATTTCTATAAAGCCTCCTCGAGCTGTCTCGAAATTTTAAATAAACGTAGAATATTTTTTTCCGACTTGCTTTATTTATATAAACCGGATGCGATAACGAGAATGAATAAGCACAATTACGAAAGATACTTGTTTGTCTCGCGATAAAACTGTTAGGGAAACCGGCTCGATCATGACTTTGATCGACAAAATAAGAACTTTACTATATTCTTCCGTTCTCTTTTTTTTTTTACCTTGTCGGTGTGTAACGTGGTCATTACAACGTACCTCGATAACCGTCGCACTCGATACAGCTTAGGATCTCATACTTTCTATACTCTACCACACCTGAAAAGATCAGAGTAACAAATCATCCTGTGGCGAAGAGACATGAGGGAATATAGTCTTTCAATCCAGACGAATATAACTCTGGCCTGATAAACTAATCGCAACACGTAAAGACGTTTATGGAACTTAATGCACAAGAATTTTATGTAAGGAAACGTACCTATTGGGAGATACAGATCGCTTCAGATTGCAGCTGACAGCGTAACCTCCAAAAGTCAGAAATACACATTGAGAAAATAGGGAAGGGGCGGGAGATCGCAATATTATCCATGTTATGCACATCTAGGTTAACCTGTGCAAACACTCGCGTAAACATAGTAAGTATAAGTATATATAGTATAGTAGTAACAGTAACATATAGAATAGAAAATAGATATAGGATAAACAATCACCATGAATTAATCGTCGCGTCGCGTAAAGAGTTACGGTCGGTATCGCTCCGCGCGTACTTGACGCGACGAGACCGGCGAGACACTACCGTGTTAGGTTTAGGTTAGGTTAACTGGTTAACTGACTGTCTATGACTGTGACAGCGCGCTGCACTGTCTGCACTGCACTGCACTGCACTGCACTGCACTGCGATACTAACGCCGCCAGCCGCCAGTGTCGAAAAAGTGAAAGTGACGTTTTCTCTGATAGACATATATATATTGAATGAGAGCGTCGACGTATCTTAACGACGACGACGTATCTTAAAATAAAATTTCACATTTCGACTTTTGCGTCACAATATCTCCGCTCGTAGGGCACGTAGAGGAAAAATGAAAAGAACGGACCCCCCCCCCAAATCGACCCCAAGCTATCGATCAAGCCTATTTAGAACTTGATCCGTTCACTCGTTATCGAGATCTCAACATCTCGAGTACTTGCAAATCGTCGCGTCGCGTAAAAGAGTCACGGTTGGTCTCGCTCCGCGTGTACTTGGCGCGAGACACTACCGTGTCTCTTGATTAAATTAATAATTTAAATTGTACGAAATAATAATCTAAGAGGGAGACTGAAATATTAATTTTGCTTATCTACCTTTATGAACAACGGTTCCAAGAATACTGAAGACTTCAACAGATCACGGATACATTATTATATCCCTGACTTATCGTATCTTCTATTAGTGACAGGTTCCTGAGATCTTTTGTAGACAAAAATCCTAATACCAAAATTAATGGCTGATATAATTTTTTAACCAAAAAGATTCAAAATTCACAAATCTGCTTGTTACAATTTCGCCTTCTCAGGAACATCACACGTCGAAAAAGCTTTACTACAACACTTTATTCAGTTCGAATAAAAATGCTTGAACTTATTATTCACTTTATTTCTTTCTATACTGTTCGCATAGCCGACAAATATTCATAATAATTAATAATAATAATTTCTAAATTGTCTTACGAAAACACGAAATGTCTCGAAATGCAAAGCATTCATATAAAACGTGTCGCCGATAAATGACGTTTTTTATGTACTAAGAAAATCAATACAATCAGTACGAAGTTTGTTGTATTAATTTTTCATAAAAATTGTTTGTGAAATTACTAAGCTGACCTGCTATCAATTCACTCTCTTGTCATTATAAGCTGCTGGTTTCACATATTATATGTCATTTTGATTTTTATAAAGAAAGAACCCTTTTACTGATCATCGCCAAATTCAATACCAACCTTTCTTTAACCCTTAAATGCCACCCGGGGTCCAGCGGACCCCAGACCCTTTACAATGATATATTTTCAAATGTTCCCGCCAAAAATGGAACTTATATTTATTTATTTATTACTTTTTATTTTTTTTTATTTTGGAGCTAATATTTTAACTGTTGGCGATCTTAATTTTTTATACTATGTTGAAATTGAAATTTTAACAATATAAGCATTTTATTCTCTTTTCTAAGCCTTGAACAACATTGAAAATAATTTTCATAACTAAATATCAAAAAATCAATAAGTAAGGAGACATTTTTCATGCTGGGGTCTTTTAGACCCCATGTGTCATTTACGAGATTCTTGAGAGGTGTGGCATTTAAGGGTTAATGATACTCTATATAAAATTACATGTATAACTTATACACTTTTCAAGCAGAAATCGGTAACACCTTCACCGATCCTCGCCAAATTCAATAACAATCTTCCTTAAATAATACTGTATCCATCAAATAACTTATACATTTTTTAAGCAGAAATCGGTAACCTTTCTACCGATTCTTGCCAACTTCGAAACAACCTTCCTTTAATGATACTCTATATAAGATGACAAATATGACATGTATAACTTACACACTTTTTAAGCAAAAATCGGCAACCCTTTCACCGATTCTCGCCAAATTCAATATAATAATATTCTATCTATAAAAAAAAATTAGCTCAATATCTCAAAATTTGTAGAAATTAGAACAATTACGTATAGAAAAATTTCGGATACCGGTTCTAAAAAACATTGGTAACGAAAAATTATACACTTTATATCACTCCCCGGAAAATTCTACCCCTGTTTCATATATAATTTTTTGAGATTCCGTCAATTATTTCCCGAAAAATTGTAGAAATTAGAAAAACCAGTTTCCGGAAAATCGGTAACAAAAAACTATACACCCTATAGCACTCCCCGGGAAATTTTACCCCTACTTCATATACCATACTTTCAAAATCGGTACAATAGTTTCTAAGATTACCCCGAACAACAGTACAAACTTTTCCCCTTTATATAATAGTAGAGATTATCACAGATTTGCGTAAATAAGGGGGAAGGAAGTGGTTGCGTTAATGGTTAATGACATATACTTTATCTTCAACGAAAGCTGTGGCTGCCTCCCGATATTTATTGCCACACCTGACTTTATATAATTTTTCTTTCTTTAAAGGAGTCTGAAAATGATGTATTTTGTCACTTTCGATGATTTTATATGCCGACTCTCCAGTGTATTTTATGTAGCAAAACATTACCGAAATTAATTAACAAAATAAAATGCAAATAGTAAAAGTGGGTTATGCTAAGTGTTAGAATTAGGCCTGATAATGTATGAGATTTTTGCACGACAAATAAACTAAATGCGAGTAATTCGCAGTTTGTTCGCGCACGGATTATTCGCTCACGCACAATAGGGGTATAGTTGTTGGCCACTCTACAATAATTTGCCACATCTAAAGAAATTAAAGATTATAAAGAAATACTATTAAAATGTTTTTAATTATAAATATAAAAATATTTACAATTAGTAGATAGTGTTCGCTTGCTATAACAATATTTGCACAAAGGGTTTGCGAACTAGCTAGATCTTTGCGCTACTATAATATATTCTGATAAAAATATTTAATACACTTTTATTTCGCGCACTTTACGTCACCACCCAGCAAACACAGTTATATAACGATTATATTGCCACCATATAACACAATGTAACAGATTATATAACGTAGTTGTTAAATGTAAGTGGTAATTTCCCATTCATGGATTATTGCAGTTATATAATATAAATATAACGATGTTATATAACATTTATATAACAGTAATATAATTTAAAGCATTATTGTTATATAGCTGCAGTGTAACCGTTATCGTACATTTTATTGTATATTAATTAATTTATAATTTGCTTTTTGCACATACTAATTCCAGAAAAAGTTTTTAAATTAATTTTAAGCGAAAACAAACTGTTTTATTTGCTTTTGCTTGAAATTAATTTAAAAACTTTCTGGAATTAGTATGTGCAAAAGACATACATGTTTTTGCGTAGGAAAGAGACAAATATAAATATTTAATAATCATTTTATTAGAAATATTACTGCAAATTTTCTTCAAAGTATACATATATGTAACGTTTGCTTATAAAATTTAATTAATTACGAGGATCGTACAATAAGTCCTTAAAAAATCTAAAAAAAAATTATGTTGAAAAATAAAAAAAATTGACCCAAAATAACTTGTTTTTCTATCTTTTTCTAAGGACTTATTGAACGACCCTTGTATAATATGCAACTTTCCATAATTCCGAAAGCAAAGTGCAGATTAACAAATATATTTAATATATTAATAAATATATCACTAAAATATCTTCAGCACTCGGAGAATACATATATCACTTCTCGCAGTTTAATATACATCCTTGGTTTCTGCAAACAACACAGCTTGTTTCAGAAGCCCGAGACACTAGTCGAGATGCGGTAAAAGCAATGCAAAATCATTAGAAGCGCACTTCTGTCGTAATTACTAGACGTATCTTACAACGGCAAACCGAATTGATGATACTTGATGAAAAATGAAATTCATGTAAAGTAATAGCTGTACGTGCAAATATTTCCATATCGAAATAGAAAACACTAATGGCGCAAAATGCAGTTGATTATTTATATTGTTGAACCGTATTCTCTCGACAAAGAAAAATATCGTGTAAATATCGTGAGATAAATAAAACTCTTATAACTCGGAGAACGAGATTTTTATAATTAAAATAAACCTTAAACAAAAAAAAAGGTGAAAGCTCAGTTTTACTAGGACTAAAAACTCATAATTCAGCGTGGATCTATAAAAATAACATAAATAGCACACAATTAGCCGTAATACGCTTAAATTAACAGTCAAGGTATTTTCGCAATATCTTACTTAATTTTCTCCTCTCTCTCTCTCTCTCTCTCTCTCTCTCTCTCTCTCTCTGTACGTACAGCGTGCACGTCTGTGTGTCGTTTCTGCTTTCATTCGGCATATTTCTGCCGCGAGCTGCCTTCGGGCAATTTTTGTTACAGGCTAGGTCAGGCTTTTTACTGCTTTCTGCAAGCATTAACTGGGTCTTTCGATACCTGTCACCTTTATGCAATATATTTTGGTTGATGGGTCAGCTTGTCTCCTAACCTCACTTTCGGGCAGTGAGGATCTTTTGCACGTGCGCCTGTACATCTGCTCCTTCTGCTCTCTGCTGCTTGTTGTGCTTGGTGTGTGCTTGGACCTGGTTGCATTGACGACTGCGTGACGCTACTGGTTAAACAGCAGGGTTGGTACGCATGTAGTGCCGCCATTGGCTGAGCTGCGTGGCGCTTCTTCTGGTGCGCTTGCGCCGCCGAGTGATTCTGGGGGCTCGGCTCGGTCATTGGTCTTCGTGGTGGCATCGTGTGACATAGACTGAATACGAATGTGACATGGAGGCGCGTAGTTGTGTCAGATGTAAAAAGCCGATTGCGAAGGAACTATCTGAGTGTGTGTTGTGCAAGAGGGTGTTCCGTCCGGGCTGTGCCAAAATATATGCTACAACCAAGTATGCGGAGGCGTGCTGCAAATCTCTTGCAGCCTCACTCGAAACGCCTCTTACACCGATCAATGAGCCGAGTGTGCACTCCTTCGATTTTTCGAGCGGAGTATCGGCTACTTCAAGCGCGCAGTCTCCATCTACCGATGTTCTGCTACATTCGATCCTGTCCAGGCTCGACGAATCAGAAAAGAGATTGGCTGCTAGGTTCGATGAATCCGACAGGAAGATCACCGCCAGGTTGGACGAGTCTGACAGGAAGATCACTGCCTTCATCAGCCACCAGGAATCCGTGAATGCTGATGTCGAGCGAAAGTTGAACCAAATACCCGAGGTTCTGAGAGTCATGGCGGATTACGGTGATCGTATTGCGGGGTTAGAGGCTCGTGGCGGGCAATTGGTCGGTTCTCAGCTCACCAATCGTGTGTCGTCTGCTGCATCGCGGGTCTCTCGAACGTCGGATATTATTATTTCTGGCATTCCGAGCATTCTCACCGATGCGCCTGACGTGCTCGTCGCTGGAGTTTTTCGCGCGCTTGACGTTTCTCAGCTGGCTTCCGACGTTCTCGAGACTCGCGATGTTGGGCGGAGGAGTGCGTCCGTGGCGCGCGACGGGGCCCCAGCCTCTCTTTCTGCCTCTGATCTTCGTGCTGACTCCGCTGGACGCACGAGATCTATCATAGTCGCACTCAAGTCGCGTGAGATTTCCGAGTACATTCTGCGGGTTATGCGCCGCAAGCGCCGACTTACCGTCAGCGATGTTTTCTCTAAAAGTATTTCCGGGCATATCTATGTAAACGAACTCCTTCCTACCGACACTTACACTTTGTTGTGTCAGACGAGAGTTAGGGCTAGGCATATGGCCTATAAATATGTATGGAGCAGGGATGGTCAGATTTTTGTCCGTAAGGACAATGGTCTACTTCCAATCTTGATAACCTCGGAGGCTGATCTTGAGCAGCTTCACTGACCTGTGGCGGCGGATGTGGTTCCTTCTGCTTCGCGTCGTTTTAGGATTGCATGCTTCAATGCCTGCTCCCTTCCTGCCCATCTAGAGTCAGTCCAGGCTTTCATAGCGTCAAACTTTTTTCATATCATCTCGATTTCTGAGACCTGGCTGCACTCGCATATTTCCGATGACCTTGTTCGCATCCCAGGATATTATCTGCTGCGTGCTGACAGAGAGGGCAGGGAGGGGGGAGGTGTTGCTTGCTATATCCACGACTCGCTGCGCGCGCGCGTTTTGGCTGCGTCGCCTCCGTCCTTCTCCAATGAACCCGAGTATCTTGTTCTTGACGTTCGGGGCGACGCATGCAAGCCTCTCCTTTTTACTTCGATGTATCGCAGACCGAAAGGAAAAAACTTTAGTAAATATGTTGACACTCTATCTTCGGTTGTGCACAACTACAGGAACATCATTATTTCGGGCGACCTAAACTGCAATTTCCTTGCTTCTACATATGAACCTAATCACCTTAGAGACATAGTCACGCAATTGTCGCTCCACATAGTGGAGTCGCAATCGACCTATCATACTCCTTCTTCCGACTCATGGCTCGACGTTTTCATCGTCGACAGTCTGGACAAGGTTTTATCGTTTCGTAAGTCGGACACACCCTTCATCAACGGTCATGACCTTATTGAGTTGACGTATTCGTTTGAGATTCCGTCCCTTGCGAGGCGTACTCTGATTCGCCGGAACTACAAAGAGTTTGATGAGCAGAGATTCGTTGAAACTCTCGCCTCAACGTTGTCTTCTTCTTTTCCTGAGGATTTTGGCGGTGCGGATCTCGGCGAGTCTGACTTGGACGGCATCCTGGACACCATAGTCAAAGATTTTATTTCTAGTTCGGACAGGCATGCACCTATTCGCACCTTTTGTGTGACTCGTCCATCTGCGCCTTGGCTCACCGATGTCCTCGCTCGCAGAATTCGGCATCGCAATCGTTTGTACAATATAGCTCGTAGATCCGGTAGCTTGCTTGATTTTCATATTTACAGGCAGTATAGGAACGGTCTCACTGATGATTTGAGGAGAGCCAGAGAGCACTTTAACATGGCGAGAGTAAGCGCAATTTCTGATCCATCTAAGTTATGGCGTGAGCTTGCTAATCTTGGCCTGGTCGAGTCGCCCCTATCCTCTCCGCTTAACTTCTTTTCACGCGACACTCTCAATGCTCATTATGCCTCTATCTCCAACTGTTTTTCTTCATGTTCTCAATCTCAATTTTCTGATATTATTTCATCCATAGTGCCGGAAGTACCACTTATTAGTTTTTCCCAGATAACCAGTGACGATCTACGTACTCTCGTTTCCTCATCTTCCGTTTCTCTTGCTACAGGTTGCGATCAATTGCCACTTTACGCCATAGCCTTAGCTCGGCCTTGTATTGGCAATCATCTCCTAACCTCACTATTCAATAGTTGTCTTATACTTAGTCACTTTCCCCTGTGGAAGCGAGCTATACTTCGCCCACTGTCCAAGGTCAAATCTCCAGCTTCTCCCTCAGACACGAGGCCCATTGCCAACTTGTGCGAGCTCTCCAAACTGTTTGAAAGAATTTTACATCGCCAAATTACGGACTTCAACGAAGCTCACCATATTCTTGACGATCGGCAGTCTGGATACCGCAAGCGTTATTCCACCCAGTCAGCCTTACTGCGATTATTACATGACATATGGTACGCCGTTGATGTAGGTGAGGTGCTTATCCTAGTCCTTTTCGACTTTAGTAAGGCCTTCGACACAGTCTATCATCTTTTACTGCTGACCAAACTCAGACGATTGGGGTTTTCTGATTCTGCCCTCAAGTTAATCTTTTCCTATCTCACGGGTCGATCCCAGGCTGTTGTTGACCTTGAGGGAGTGTTCTCTGACTGATTGTCCGTCACATCCGGTGTTCCCC
Organism: Temnothorax unifasciatus; assembly: GCA_030770225.1. Classification (NCBI taxonomy): domain Eukaryota; kingdom Metazoa; phylum Arthropoda; class Insecta; order Hymenoptera; family Formicidae; genus Temnothorax; species Temnothorax unifasciatus. The sequence goes on from JASTWK010000616.1 coordinate 96,202, forward strand.
AGGGATCCGTTTTGGGTCCTCTCCTTTTCTCTCTTTTCATAAATGATATTGGCGCCTTCCTCAGGTTTACTGAGCGCATTGTATTTGCGGATGACACACAGATTTACCGTAGGACTCCTCTCAGCCAACTGAATGTCGCTTTGCAGCTCGTTGCTCATGACGTGGGTGTCATTTCGGAGTTCGCTGTATCCAATGGTTTGACTCTCAATCTTAGGAAATCCAAAGTCCTGATTCTTGGAAGTAAGAGTCATGTTAGGCATTTAAATCTCTGTGACTTACCTCTCACATCGGTTAATGGTACTTCCATCCCATTTGTCACTGAGACACGTAACCTCGGGGTCATTATGCGTTCCGATTTATCTTGGGCGAGCCATGTCTCGCACATTTCCAAAAGGGTACATTTTACATTGCATAAACTCAAATTTCATAAGAATTCCCTATCATTTAATCTGCGTGTAAAACTTGTGACCACTTTGATCTGGCCTTTGTTAGACTATTGTTCCCTTGTGTACAACGATGTGTCTGACGAGCTCAACATCAAGCTTCAAAGACTTTCAAATTGTGCGGTTCGTTTTGTTTTTAACTTAAGGCGTGACGAACACATCACGCCTTACCGACACCAGCTGGGGTGGCTGACAGTCAAGCATAGACGCCTCTACTTTCTAGGCATTGAAATGTACAAGGTGTCCTCATAATATGTCTCCTTCCTACATCTCAGAAATTTTCACTAGTCCTGACCCCTTAGTCAGGCGATCATCACGTCTGGCTATATACCTCATTCTTCCATGTTCCTCGTCTCTCTCTCTTCTCTCTCCCTAAAAGACCCTCCTCCGAACCGCAAAAAAGCAACCATCATAACCCAAAACTACCCGAAGCCCTCTCTCCCCCCTCTCCCCCTCTCTCCCCCTCTCTCTCCCCCTCTCTCTCTCCCCCTCTCTCTCTCTCCCCTCTCTCTCTCCCCTCTCTCTCTCTCTCTCTCTCTCTCTCTCTCTCTCTCTCTCTCTCTCTCGTTGTTTCTTTATTCTAACTCGTTTAAGATTCAAAAAACGCTGTCAATTAATTAAATTAATTGTAAACGCTAGTAATTAAAAGTTTCTTTTATGGAGTGTTTTATGGAGTTCAATTTATTAATTTGAAAAGTTGTTTTCTGTTTAGAATTTACTGCGTGATGAATTTTGGTTTTCTCTAGAGGGAGTCTGCGGTTTGAGAGAGCTTGTGAAATTTCGACCTAAACTACCGCGGCGGAACGACGGCCAAGACTCTTTAAGAAGACTGTCTCGCCCACGGTTCTTTTGAGTTGTGGTTTTTCCGTGGGACGTAGGGCAAATGCCGAGACAGGGACTTGGGGAGTCTTAAAGACGTTGGGTCCACAACAGTTCTTCCCCCCTCCTTGTCCGAAGACTTCGTAGAAGAGCGGCAATGTCGGCCGTGGAGGTTCGGGACCGAAGAGGAGTTGCGCTGAGCATCCGGAGGACTATTCCCACAGAAGAGGATGGTTCGCCCTGAAGTCGGTGGGGAGGAGTCTGGCCAGCTCTTTCCCGGGAAGCCGGAAGAGGGAGAAACTTGTCTGGGAAAAAGAAGAGTCCTACGGCGAGGAACCAGAAGAAGGCAGTTCGGTAACCCGAGGCAGCAGCCCGGGGTAGAACAAGGAGCCGGCCTGGTGTCCAGGAAGCCGTGTTGTCTGGGCGCTGCCCTTCTGAAGATTGTCGGGACGACAATCTAGGAAGAAGGGGGGCAGTGTTGCGCCCGTGCTGAGACACCCGTTGCGCGCTGAACTTTGCTCACGAGAAGCCTGAACTCGCTCACGAATAGCTTCAAGCCGAAGCGCGATCCCTAACGACGGGATGTATTGATCCGTGAATATCAACAACGACTGTCAGATCTACGGGGAGACTCCGATCGTTCGGACGTGTTCTCCACCTGAAACGCATTCTTGAAAAGAGTTCTTAATAAACCTTTGAGTTCCTCTTCCAATTAAGAGTTGTCTCTTTTACGCGATTCCGGGAGTGCGCGGCGCGAACGCGAGTGACTTTGCGATTGCGGAGCGCAGCGTAACAATATAATCGTTCGTGACAGTCACGAATTGAAGTGACTGGTTTATCAATTAACATATAATATGTGAAAGTAGCAACTTATCCTACATATCTTATCTATATATATTTTATTTAAAACTGATCAACCTATGAACGATATTATTTGTTAAATTTATATTTATTTTTATGAAAAGGATTTATTTATTATAAATTTTATTACATTTATTTACTATTAATTAAAAAATATAAATATTATTGAAAGGAATTTTATTTTACACCCACGAAATATACGTTTTGCAAGATTGAATAAAACTCAATTAATTATTATTAATTAATATTTATAATTACAATTTTTGTAATCCTCTATTTCCTTCGTCCAATCTTCTGAGATCAAAATATTAATATCGTTAGATATCGCAGTGCGTAGTTAAGGCTCGTCCAAAATTAATATAATTTTATACACATCATCGGAAACCCCATTTTTGTTAGCAATTTTTTTAATTCTATTACATTCTTTAGTTTTTTCTACCCCTTCAGATTCGGTCAATTATTTCCCAAGAAATTAGAAAAATTTTGTAACCGGTTTCCAAAAAGATCGGTAACGAAGAATTATACACTTTATAGCATTTCCCGAGAAATTCTACCCCTACTTCATACACAATTCTTTAAGATTTGGTCAATTAATTCCCGAAAAATTGGAAAAACTATTATAGAAAAAATTTTGTAACCAGCTCACAAAAAGATCGGTAACGAAAAATTATACACTTTATAGCACTCCCCGGTAAATTCTACCCGTTTCATATACAATTTTCTGAAATTTGGTCGATTATTTCCCGAATTCGGTCGATTATTTCCCGAAAAATTGGAAAAATTAAAAAAATCGGTTTCCAAAAAATCGGTAGCGAAATACTATACACTTTATGGCACTCCCCGGGAAATTCTACCCCTATTTCACATACTTTTGGTAAAAATTCGGTCCACTAACGAATGAGTAGTTCGCGGTCAGACATACAGACGACGGTACTTATATATATAGATAGATAGATAGATAGAAGATAGATAGATAGATAGAAGATAGATAGATAGATAGATAGATAATAATAAGATTCGATACGAGCTCAACGGTGTGGAGATCGCAACAGAAACGTTGGCATAACCAGTACCATCAAGAAGTACGTATCGCTATCGTATGGCGATTCTCAGATTATGCGAAATGCTGGATGGGACGTTACATCGAATATACCGGAAAGATACTTCAATCGCTCAAGATGTTGCTGGGCTTTTGCGAGGATTACAAACGCGTCGTTGTTAACGCTCGTCACGAATTAATTTTGATATGTGCGCGTAGCGACAACAATTGCATTGTAGGAAATCCGGCAACGGAGCCAGAAATTGAATTGTTTAAAATACAGTGGCGAGTGTTTCATGTTACGTTAAACGAGGTCAATAAATTGTCCTTGTTACGAACCTTGGAAAGCGGGCGATATCTTAGTGTCAGTTTTCGTTCGTGGGATCTGTACGAGTACCCCCTCTTGCAGAGCACGACCAAGCATTCGTGGGCTATCAAGACTGCGACTCAGCTAGAGAAACCGCGATATTATTGCGCTGCAGACCGGAATCATGTCTTAAAATGTTAGCATATTCGATGATTGTAATTTGACCAATGTCAAGTTTCATCTAAACTTCGAATTTTATCCGTACGATGACTTGAACCTAGATTTTAGTAAAAATCGATACAGCCTTTTTTTTCGTAAAACTTATTACGGATATGATTACAGTGACACGCTTTGCAGTGTGTATACATTCCTGACTGAAGGACCTATTGTTGTCATCGATTGCTCGCGACAAAACGAGTCTGTCAAGAGCGCCACCGTGGATGTGCGAATAGAATTTGACTGTAAAGAAAATGTACCTGCAAATACTACCGCCTATTGTCTCATCTTGCATGATCGCGTAATCGAATATTGTCCGCTGTCTAATGTAGTGCGCAAACTCATATAAATCGCAATGTCGACAAATATTCCGATATAAGAGAAATATATGTACCACGATAAGATATAGTACAGATTGCTCCTTCGTTGCAACATGATCGTGCCAACGTTTGTCGATCTGTAAGAATTCATCGTTGAGATAAGATTTGTCGTAAAGGAGGTAGCGGTACTGAGAAAAGGGACCGTTCTAGCGCATTACATCTTTACATATCCCATGCCGTGGAATCTTCTCACAAAATCCGACAAGTCATGTGCTTCATGGTTGATTGCAAATCACCATATCCATAACGGAAACGTGCCGTACAGCATGGTAAAACGCCTAATTACGTCAGCCAATGCTTGGTACAGAAGAGGATGACGAGACGCTGACTCTCGTGTACGTCAAGGGATGCCAGAAACAAGAATGGCTGGTGGCTCTGCTTGAGAATTATGCGAGAGAAAACTTGATCATCGAGACTTTGGATGCGGATTACGAAGATATCGAACCTTTAAATAATCTAAATGTTACTAACACTATGTGATGCGGAAAACATGTTAAGAATTGCGCATTACAAAATGTATTAAAATTATTTAACTGGTGGTTGCAACGCCAAAAAATTGCGATCTTTTTAAAAAATAAATTATATATAATTTTTACAATGCTTTATATTCTTTTTCCTTTTTCCCATTAGTTGTTAGTAGTTGATACATGTTCGAAAGATGTTAGTGTGTTTTTTAACGTTGTCCGAATGCCTCCTCCTCTTTCCTAATTTCCCCCACTACATCATAATTTTGAAGCAGCACGTGTGACCGAACATACGATCTTCGATAGGTAGGACTTACTTGAAGTTGAATAATTATGGTCGCTACTGTGTTTTAAGCGATCACACAGAACGCTAAAGCTCTCAATCGCCTTGATGAGAAGCTTCCTTCCTTCCTTCCTTCCTGTTATATTATCTTCACACTGCGTGGCTTGTTACGTTTTTGGGCATGAAGTCGTTTGACAAGGTCACGTACTCGCACTCGGTTTGCGTATCAGATATTGGAATTATTGGATAGGAAATGTAAATAACTTTTACATTTGTATTGATTTAACAATAACAAATATATTTAGACTTTAGTACACGATAAAGTAAGATAAGATATCTCGGTAATTGTATAGATGGGGGGGGACCATCTTGGATGACCTTGATATTTTAGTATGTTGTCAAGGTCACCCTCCTGAGTGACCTTCAGAAGGTTTCAGCCCGCGCTTGTTATTCGTTAAAAAGTTATTAACAAAAAAAGTTTGGAAAATATAGCAGCTATTTTGAGTATTGAAAGGTATAAATGACTAATAAATATATCGAAATAGTTCACGCATACACTTTCCACGCGAAACTAGGTGCCACATGGGTTCGTGGCGCGCTTTACAATTTCGTTTATATATATACATACTAGCTTCTGACCTTGATTACTTACATTCTGCAGTATTCGGTCTATTTGGCGTGTTTATGCTCATATTATATCAGTCATCTTTTGTCAATCGTTGTTGCAAGACTGGTACGTAGGTTAGTGACGCGCTTTAAAAAGTATTTAAGTGTTTAAAGCGCGTCAACTAACCTATGTAGGTTAGTGACGCGCTTTAAACACTTAAATACCCCCCCCGCCCACACTTCTAGGTTTACTCACACAATGGGGGGGGGGTGCAGGGGGGCAAAGCTCTCCCCGCCCACGCATGTACTTTGATATGTTATTTCGCGAAAAGTCGCTGCTTTACCAAAAATATAACAATTATTTTAAGTATTTGAAGATTAATATGTATGTGGAAATGGGGGTAAGTATGAACGAAGGAAAGTCATGTAAAACAGAGAATAGTGCAAACATTGAAAAATATATAATGAGTATACAAAATTTTATGTGGTTAGGAAATAAGAATACAAAATATTCTCTGCTTTAACCAAAAGCTTTTATCTAATATTTATTGAGAAACTTTGACAGAATCATCAATTTCGAGCGGATACATAACTGCAATCGCGCGAAAAAACGTCTCAATACGATCTTAAACTCATATTGGTCTATTCCACCGAAAACCGATTGCCCCGTAATCAAGCATCCTTTGCTATATTTACGCTTGCCTATTTTGGCTTCATCTACTTGAACAATGTGTCCCGATCCACCGATGAGCGCACTACACTGTGTAAGCCAGTTGATGCACACTTCACGACAAATGAGATCCAATCGACGGTAGTATTCGGTGATATAGACAGTTCGGCCATCAGCCTTGCTTGATGTGGAGGAGGATGGTAAATAAAGTATGCGATAAAACGACAAATTTTCTTCAAATTTAGTCGACTTTTATCAAACCACGTATCGTTAAAAGCGTGCATCCTGAATTTGCACCGAACACGCTGACGTTTTTGACGACGTCATATGTTGACACATATGTTGAAGAGTTACGTTCCAAAAACAATGTGTTTCGATTTATATTTATCACAGAACCACAGCTACGACATAAAATTATTTCGCGAATAACCTTATAATAAATTAAAAAATTAACCAAGGCGTCGTGATTATCCACGATACGAAGAAATTGATACAGTTTCATATCGATTATGAGTACATGAAACGATCAACAAAGGAAGCAATTTGACTGACAATTTGACTGTCACAAATTGTTGGCGAATTTCTGTTTCCGGGCGTAACTCCGGTTCGCCAATTAGCGTAAGACGCCGGGTTCGACCCCGACTGGGATCAGGTGTGCGGTTAGGAGAAAGACACTTGTGTTGCGAGATGTGATGCACAAATATATTTAATTGTCAGTCTTTACAGAGTTCCAGTGAGCGCACTCTTACACTGTGAGCGCGGCACGCTGCGAGCACGTGATTCGGTGATGGCTTGGCGCGCTGATCACGTGACGCGGATATATTAGCCGGGCGCGGAGCCGTGGGCAGTTTGAGAGTGCAAATTCGGAGCTGGCACTTATGAAACGCACTTAGAGCGTTTACAGCAGTTGCGCTTGTGTTTCGTAACGCACAAGACGCGAGATTGTTCATCAATCGCGGCAGCAATAAAGATGATCGAGCGCATAATGTCGCGGCATGTAGCGCGCACTGATACGCGTATTTTCATCGTTCGCGGTGGCGAAGGTGATTGCAGCAGACGCACAAACGGTGCGGGCCGTACATATTAGCGGGCTCTGTGAGAGCAATGAGATCCGTGTGCACGACGGCAAATATGCGACCGCGTGAAACGGAGTACAATT